>JAYEVI010000285.1:0-68779 GCA_036346575.1 Dendrocalamus sinicus
GGTCTTTGCCACTCAGTTTCATTCCGTGCCTCGATTTCGTCCGCACGGAGCTCATAGTACCCCTCGGAACCTGTTGTGGAGTTAAGTTTCACGCCAAGAGGGACGGATTCGAAATGCATTCCAACATAAGCTAGACCATATCGAAGTCCATTCGGGGTGTTTGGCTCTCAGTCTCGTTCCGTAGCTCGATTTCATGCGTGTAGAGTTTGCAGTACACTGTGGAACCCGTTGTGGAGGTAGGTTCCACGGCGACAGACGGAACCAAAATGCATGTGAAGTGAGGTAGGGCGCAGATGATGTGCATTACTGGTGTCTGGCACTCGGTTTCATTTCGTGGTTCGATTTCCTTCGCGTAGAGTTTGTAGTGCCTACCGGAACCCATCGTGGGGGATTGTTTCACACCGACTCAGGCGGATTCGAAGCACATGCTGAAACGACCAATGGTGCATACGAAGTGATGAGGACATCCTTTCCATGCATACAACCATGCCGACTCCATATCAAACTGAAACTATGATACAAGGACCAATGACTAGAGCGCGAGCACGTCTGCTTAACCATCAGGTGAATGCGTTCCTAAGTTTGCATACAAATGTTTCAAAGAATGGAATACTACTTAATTCTTGTGATGATTTAATTGTCCTTAGGAACCATGGGGAAGAACCACATGAGCTCAAGTATAGAAGTGGAACCGTCAAGCGCAAACCAAGTCCTGTTCACGAGTTTGACTCGGATTCGGCCTTGTTGACAGCGCCTACTTCAAACGGCCGTAACTTTTGATCAGAAGGTTTCTCGGGGCCCATGAGTACTTGTTGGAAAGCTCTTGAAGTCTACTTTCAGATGGATCCGGCCTCACCTCCAAATTCCATCCGAGTCGACCAGAAACTGCAAAACAATTCACGTTGCTTTTCCAGTCCGAGTCAAAGTGGGCCTTGGGCCTTGTAATTCGAGTCCTATTCGGCTTCCTTGTGTTTTGGCCGACCCTCCACCTTCCGTGACCCTTAAATAGGCAGCCGCACCCTCTTCTAGGGTTTGGGTTTTGTTTAGACTAAGTTAGCTTTTGCTGCTTTGCCTTGTACTCGCGGCGTGTCGGCTAGACCGCCGAATACTTGTCTTGGAACCCCACCATTTTCTGTTTTCGATTGAATCTTACATCGTTACTTGCAATTGAGTTGCTGTTCATCTTGTTCTTGCTTGTTCTTCGATTGCTTGCAGGAACAAGAACCCTCGTGGTTAGGTTGATCGTGCGCCGACAAGGTCACGAACAATCTCTGGAGTTGGTGTATCGATCGCTAAGGCGCAACGTCCCTGGATGGTTGTAGTCGGGTCGTCAACGTCATCTCTTTCCCCAATCGAATCTACCACTCTCATCGAAAGATCGGGACCCCTAGTGCTATCACGAAGTACATTCGCGGTGTTTGGCAGTCAGTTTCTTTTCGTGCCATGATTTCGTCCGCATGCCGTTTACTTAAGCCATCGTTACCCACTACGAAGGAAACTTTCACAGCGACTTGGCGGATTCAAGCAGGTGCTGCAATAATCTAGGGCGCATACGAAATCCATTTAGGGTGTGGCACTCAGATTCATTTCGTACCTCGAGTTCGTCCGCGTGTAGTTTGTCACACTAGTTGCAACCTGTTGTCAGGAAAAGTTTCACGCCGGCTCGTGCAGATTTGAAATGGTTGCCAATATGAGCTTGGGCGGATGTGAAGTCCGCTCGGGGTGTTTGGCACTCAGTTTCATTTCATGTCGCGATTTCGTCCCCACGAAGTTTCTCGATGCCGTCGTATCCCCTTTGTAAAGGAAGTCTCACACCGCCTCCACGGATTGAAATGCATGCTAAAATGGCGAGGCACATATGAAGTCCATTCAGGATGGTGGCACTCAGTTTCATTGCGTGTCCCAATTTCGTCCCATGTAGCTCATCGTACCAGTTGGAACCTTTTAGGAGAAAAGTTACGCACCGACTCGGACGGTTTGAAATTCTTGCGAAATGAGCTAGGCGCATGTGAAGCGCACTCGGGGTCTTTGCCACTCAGTTTCATTCCGTGCCTCGATTTGCGTCCGCACGGAGCTCATAGTACCCCTCGGAACCTGTTGTGGAGTTAAGTTTCACGCCAAGAGGGACGGATTAAATGCATTCCAACATAAGCTAGACCATATCGAAGTCCATTGGGGTGTTTGGCTCTCGTCTCGTTCCGTAGCTCGATTTCATGCGTGTAGAGTTTGCAGTACTGTGGAACCCGTTGTGGAGGTAGGTTCCACGGCGACAGACGGAACCAAAATGCATGTGAAGTGAGGTAGGGCGCAGATGATGTGCATTACTGGTGTCGCTTTCGGTTTCATTTCGTGGTTCGATTTCCTTCGCGTAGAGTTTGTAGTGCCTACCGGAACCCATCGTGGGGATTGTTTCACACCGACTCAGCGGATTGAAGCACATGCTGAAAGCGACCAATGGTGCATAAGTGATGAGGACATCCTTTCCATGCATACAACCATGCCGACTCCATATCAAACTGAAACTATGATACAAGGACCAATGACTAGAGCGCGAGCACGCCTGCTTAACCATCAGGTGAATGCGTTCCTAAGTTTGCATACAAATGTTTCAAAGAATGGAATACTACTTAATTCTTGTGATGATTTAATTGTCCTTAGGAACCATGGGAAGAACCACATGAGCTCAAGTATAGAAGTGGAACCGTCAAGCGCAAACCAAGTCCTGTTCACGAGTTTGACTCGGATTCGGCCTTGTTGACAGCGCCTACTTCAAACAGCCGTAACTTTTGATCCAGAAGGTTTCTCGGGGCCCATGAGTACTTGTTGGAAAGCTCTTGAAGTCTACTTTCAGATGGATCCGGCCTCACCTCCAAATTCCATCCGAGTCGACCAGAAACTGCAAAACAATTCACGTTGCTTTTCCAGTCCGAGTCAAAGTGGGCCTTGGGCCTTGTAATTCGAGTCCTATTCGGCTTCCTTGTGTTTTGGCCGACCCTCCACCTTCCGTGACCCTTAAATAGGCAGCCGCACCTCTTCTAGGGTTTGGGTTTTGTTTAGACTAAGTTAGCTTTTGCTGCTTTGCCTTGTACTCGCGCGTGTCGGCTAGACCGCCGAATACTTGTCTTGGAACCCCACCATTTTCTGTTTTCGATTGAATCTTACATCGTTACTTGCAATTGAGTTGCTGTTCATCTTGTTCTTGCTTGTTCTTCGATTGCTTGCAGGAACAAGAACCCTCGTGGTTAGGTTGATCGTGCGCCGACAAGGTCACGAACAATCTCTGGAGTTGGTGTATCGATCGCTAAGGCGCAACGTCCCTGGATGGTTGTAGTCGGGTCGTCAACGTCATCTCTTTCCCCAATCGAATCTACCACTCATCGAAAGATCGGGACCCCTAGTGCTATCACGAAGTACATTCGCGGTGTTTGGCAGTCAGTTTCTTTTCGTGCCATGATTTCGTCCGCATGCCGTTTACTTAAGCCATCGTTACCCACTACGAAGGAAACTTTCACAGCGACTTGGGCGGATTCGAAACGGGTGCTGCAATAATCTAGGGCGCATACGAAATCCATTTAGGGTGTGGCACTCAGATTCATTTCGTACCTCGAGTTCGTCCGCGTGTAGTTTGTCACACTAGTTGCAACCTGTTGTCAGGAAAAGTTTCACGCCGGCTCGTGCAGATTTGAAATGGTTGCCAACTTGGGCGGATGTGAAGTCCGCTCGGGGTGTTTGGCACTCAGTTTCATTTCATGTCGCGATTTCGTCCCCACGAAGTTTCTTGATGCCGTCGTATCCCACTGTAAAGGAAGTCTCACACCGCCTCCCACGGATTGAAATGCATGCTAAAATGGCGAGGCACATATGAAGTCCATTCAGGATGGTGGCACTCAGTTTCATTGCGTGTCCCAATTTCGTCCCATGTAGCTCATCGTACCAGTTGGAACCTTTTAGGAGAAAAGTTACGCACCGACTCGGACGGATTTGAAATTCTTGCGAAATGAGCTAGGCGCATGTGAAGCGCACTCGGGGTCTTTGCCACTCAGTTTCATTCCGTGCCTCGATTTCGTCCCACGGAGCTCATAGTACCCCTCGGAACCTGTTGTGGAGTTAAGTTTCACGCCAAGAGGGACGGATTAAATGCATTCCAACATAAGCTAGACCATATCGAAGTCCATTGGGGTGTTTGGCTCTCGATCTCGTTCCGTGGCTCGATTTCATGCGTGTAGAGTTTGCAGTACACTGTGGAACCCGTTGTGGAGGTAGGTTCCACGGCGACACGGACGGAACCAAAATGCATGTGAAGTGAGGTAGGGCGCAGATGATGTGCATTACTGGTGTCGGCTTTTCGGTTTCATTTCGTGGTTCGATTTCCTTGGCGTAGAGTTTGTAGTGCCTACCGGAACCCATCGTGGGGATTGTTTCACACCGACTCAGGCGGATTGAAGCACATGCTGAAGCGACCAATGGTGCATACGAAGTGATGAGGACATCCTTTCCATGCATACAACCATGCCGACTCCATATCAAACTGAAACTATGATACAAGGACCAATGACTAGAGCGCGAGCACGTCTGCTTAACCATCAGGTGAATGCGTTCCTAAGTTTGCATACAAATGTTTCAAAGAATGGAATACTACTTAATTCTTGTGATGATTTAATTGTCCTTAGGAACCATGGGAAGAACCACATGAGCTCAAGTATAGAAGTGGAACCGTCAAGCGCAAACCAAGTCCTGTTCACGAGTTTGACTCGGATTCGGCCTTGTTGACAGCGCCTACTTCAAACGGCCGTAACTTTTGATCCAGAAGGTTTCTCGGGGCCCATGAGTACTTGTTGGAAAGCTCTTGAAGTCTACTTTCAGATGGATCCGGCCTCACCTCCAAATTCCATCCGAGTCGACCAGAAACTGCAAAACAATTCACGTTGCTTTTCCAGTCCGAGTCAAAGTGGGCCTTGGGCCTTGTAATTCGAGTCCTATTCGGCTTCCTTGTGTTTTGGCCGACCCTCCACCTTCCGTGACCCTTAAATAGGCAGCCGCACATCTTCTAGGGTTTGGGTTTTGTTTAGACTAAGTTAGCTTTTGCTGCTTTGCCTTGTACTCGCGCGTGTCGGCTAGACCGCCCGAATACTTGTCTTCGGAACCCCACCATTTTCTGTTTTCGATTGAATCTTACATCGTTACTTGCAATTGAGTTGCTGTTCATCTTGTTCTTGCTTGTTCTTCGATTGCTTGCAGGAACAAGAACCCTCGTGGTTAGGTTGATCGTGCGCCGACAAGGTCACGAACAATCTCTGGAGTTGGTGTATCGATCGCTAAGGCGCAACGTCCCTGGATGGTTGTAGTCGGGTCGTCAACGTCATCTCTTTCCCCAATCGAATCTACCACTCTCATCGAAAGATCGGGACCCCTAGTGCTATCACGAAGTACATTCGCGGTGTTTGGCAGTCAGTTTCTTTTCGTGCCATGATTTCGTCCGCATGCCGTTTACTTAAGCCATCGTTACCCACTACGAAGGAAACTTTCACAGCGACTTGGCGGATTAAAGCGGTGCTGCAATAATCTAGGGCGCATACGAAATCCATTTAGGGTGTGGCACTCAGATTCATTTCGTACCTCGAGTTCGTCCGCGTGTAGTTTGTCACACTAGTTGCAACCTGTTGTCAGGAAAAGTTTCACGCCGGCTCGTGCAGATTTGAAATGGGTTGCCAACTTGGGCGGATGTGAAGTCCGCTCGGGTGTTTGGCACTCAGTTTCATTTCATGTCGCGATTTCGTCCCCACGAAGTTTCTCGATGCCGTCGTATCCCTTTGTAAAGGAAGTCTCACACCGCCTCCCACGGATTCGAAATGCATGCTAAAATGAGCGAGGGCACATATGAAGTCCATTCAGGATGGTGGCACTCAGTTTCATTGCGTGTCCCAATTTCGTCCCATGTAGCTCATCGTACCAGTTGGAACCTTTTAGGAGAAAAGTTACGCACCGACTCGAGACGGTTTGAAATTCTTGCGAAATGAGCTAGGCGCATGTGAAGCGCACTCGGGGTCTTTGCCACTCAGTTTCATTCCGTGCCTCGATTTCGTCCGCCACAGACTCATAGTACCCTCGGAACCTGTTGTGGAGTTAAGTTTCACGCCAAGAGGGACGGATTCGAAATGCATTCCAACATAAGCTAGACCATATCGAAGTCCATTCGGGGTGTTTGGCTCTCAGTCTCGTTCCGTAGCTCGATTTCATGCGTGTAGAGTTTGCAGTACCTGTGGAACCCGTTGTGGAGGTAGGTTCCACGGCGACACGGACGGAACCAAAATGCATGTGAAGTGAGGTAGGGGCGCAGATGATGTGCATTACTGGTGTCGGCACTCGGTTTCATTTCGTGGTTCGATTTCCTTCGCGTAGAGTTTGTAGTGCCTACCGGAACCCATCGTGGGGGATTGTTTCACACCGACTCGGGCGGATTGAAGCACATGCTGAAGCGACCAATGGTGCATACGAAGTGATGAGGACATCCTTTCCATGCATACAACCATGCCGACTCCATATCAAACTGAAACTATGATACAAGGACCAATGACTAGAGCGCGAGCACGTCTGCTTAACCATCAGGTGAATGCGTTCCTAAGTTTGCATACAAATGTTTCAAAGAATGGAATACTACTTAATTCTTGTGATGATTTAATTGTCCTTAGGAACCATGGGGAAGAACCACATGAGCTCAAGTATAGAAGTGGAACCGTCAGCGCAAACCAAGTCCTGTTCACGAGTTTGACTCGGATTCGGCCTTGTTGACAGCGCCTACTTCAAACGGCCGTAACTTTTGATCCAGAAGGTTTCTCAGGGCCCATGAGTACTTGTTGGAAAGCTCTTGAAGTCTACTTTCAGATGGATCCGGCCTCACCTCCAAATTCCATCCGAGTCGACCAGAAACTGCAAAACAATTCACGTTGCTTTTCCAGTCCGAGTCAAAGTGGGCCTTGGGCCTTGTAATTCGAGTCCTATTCGGCTTCCTTGTGTTTTGGCCGACCCTCCACCTTCCGTGACCCTTAAATAGGCAGCCGCACCCTCTTCTAGGGTTTGGGTTTTGTTTAGACTAAGTTAGCTTTTGCTGCTTTGCCTTGTACTCGCGGCGTGTCGGCTAGACCGCCCGAATACTTGTCTTGGAACCCCACCATTTTCTGTTTTCGATTGAATCTTACATCGTTACTTGCAATTGAGTTGCTGTTCATCTTGTTCTTGCTTGTTCTTGATTGCTTGCAGGAACAAGAACCCTCGTGGTTAGGTTGATCGTGCGCCGACAAGGTCACGAACAATCTCTGAGTTGGTGTATCGATCGCTAAGGCGCAAGCGTCCTGGATGGTTGTAGTCGGGTCGTCAGCGTCATCTCTTTCCCCAATCGAATCTACCACTCTCATCGAAAGATCGGGACCCTAGTGCTATCACGAAGTACATTCGCGGTGTTTGGCGATCAGTTTCTTTTAGTGCCATGATTTCGTCCGCATGCCGTTTACTTAAGCCATCGTTACCCACTACGAAGAAACTTTCACAGCGACTTGGCGGATTCAAGCAGGTGCTGCAATAATCTAGGCGCATCTGAAATCCATTTAGGTGTGGCACTCAGATTCATTTCGTACCTCGAGTTCGTCGCGTGTAGTTTGTCACACTAGTTGCAACCTGTTGTCGGGAAAAGTTTCACGCCGGCTCGTGCAGATTTGAAATGGTTGCCAATATGACTTGGCGGATGTGAAGTCCGCTCGGGGTGTTTGGCACTCAGTTTCATTTCATGTCGCGATTTCGTCCCCACGAAGTTTCACGATGCCGTCGTATCCCCTTTGTAAAGGAAGTCTCACACCGCCTCCCACGGATTGAAATGCATGCTAAAATGGCGAGGCACATATGAAGTCCATTCAGGATGGTGGCACTCAGTTTCATTGCGTGTCCCAATTTCGTCCCATGTAGCTCATCGTACCAGTTGGAACCTTTTAGGAGAAAAGTTACGCACCGACTCGGACGGATTTGAAATTCTTGCGAAATGAGCTAGGCGCATGTGAAGCGCACTCGGGGTCTTTGCCACTCAGTTTCATTCCGTGCCTCGATTTCGTCGCCGCACGGAGCTCATAGTACCCCTCGGAACCTGTTGTGGAGTTAAGTTTCACGCCAAGAGGGACGGATTAAATGCATTCCAACATAAGCTAGACCATATCGAAGTCCATTCGGGGTGTTTGGCTCTCGTCTCGTTCCGTGGCTCGATTTCATGCGTGTAGAGTTTGCAGTACTGTGGAACCCGTTGTGGAGGTAGGTTCCACGGCGACACGGACGGAACCAAAATGCATGTGAAGTGAGGTAGGCGCGAGATGATGTGCATTACTGGTGTCCGCACTCGGTTTCATTTCGTGGTTCGATTTCCTTGGCGTAGAGTTTGTAGTGCCTACCGGAACCCATCGTGGGGGATTGTTTCACACCGACTCAGGCGGATTCGAAGCACATGCTGAAACGACCAATGGTGCATACGAAGTGATGAGGACATCCTTTCCATGCATACAACCATGCCGACTCCATATCAAACTGAAACTATGATACAAGGACCAATGACTAGAGCGCGAGCACGTCTGCTTAACCATCAGGTGAATGCGTTCCTAAGTTTGCATACAAATGTTTCAAAGAATGGAATACTACTTAATTCTTGTGATGATTTAATTGTCCTTAGGAACCATGGGGAAGAACCACATGAGCTCAAGTATAGAAGTGGAACCGTCAAGCGCAAACCAAGTCCTGTTCACGAGTTTGACTCGGATTCGGCCTTGTTGACAGCGCCTACTTCAAACGGCCGTAACTTTTGATCCAGAAGGTTTCTCGGGGCCCATGAGTACTTGTTGGAAAGCTCTTGAAGTCTACTTTCAGATGGATCCGGCCTCACCTCCAAATTCCATCCGAGTCGACCAGAAACTGCAAAACAATTCACGTTGCTTTTCCAGTCCGAGTCAAAGTGGGCCTTGGGCCTTGTAATTCGAGTCCTATTCGGCTTCCTTGTGTTTTGGCCGACCCTCCACCTTCCGTGACCCTTAAATAGGCAGCCGCACCCTCTTCTAGGGTTTGGGTTTTGTTTAGACTAAGTTAGCTTTTGCTGCTTTGCCTTGTACTCGCGCGTGTCGGCTAGACCGCCCGAATACTTGTCTTCGGAACCCCACCATTTTCTGTTTTCGATTGAATCTTACATCGTTACTTGCAATTGAGTTGCTGTTCATCTTGTTCTTGCTTGTTCTTCGATTGCTTGCAGGAACAAGAACCCTCGTGGTTAGGTTGATCGTGCGCCGACAAGGTCACGAACAATCTCTGGAGTTGGTGTATCGATCGCTAAGGCGCAACGTCCCTGGATGGTTGTAGTCGGGTCGTCAACGTCATCTCTTTCCCCAATCGAATCTACCACTCTCATCGAAAGATCGGGACCCCTAGTGCTATCACGAAGTACATTCGCGGTGTTTGGCAGTCAGTTTCTTTTAGTGCCATGATTTCGTCGCATGCCGTTTACTTAAGCCATCGTTACCCACTCGAAGAAACTTTCACAGCGACTTGGGCGGATTGAAGCAGGTGCTGCAATAATCTAGGCGCATCTGAAATCCATTTAGGGTGGCACTCAGATTCATTTCGTACCTCGAGTTCGTCGCGTGTAGTTTGTCACACTAGTTGCAACCTGTTGTCGGGAAAAGTTTCACGCCGGCTCGTGCAGATTTGAAATGGTTGCCAACTTGAGCTTGGGCGGATGTGAAGTCCGCTCGGGGTGTTTGGCACTCAGTTTCATTTCATGTCGCGATTTCGTCCCCACGAAGTTTCTTGATGCCGTCGTATCCCTTTGTAAAGGAAGTCTCACACCGCCTCCCACGGATTGAAATGCATGCTAAAATGGCGAGGCACATATGAAGTCCATTCAGGATGGTGGCACTCAGTTTCATTGCGTGTCCCAATTTCGTCCCATGTAGCTCATCGTACCAGTTGGAACCTTTTAGGAGAAAAGTTACGCACCGACTCGGACGGATTTGAAATTCTTGCGAAATGAGCTAGGCGCATGTGAAGCGCACTCGGGGTCTTTGCCACTCAGTTTCATTCCGTGCCTCGATTTCGTCCGCACGGAGCTCATAGTACCCCTCGGAACCTGTTGTGGAGTTAAGTTTCACGCCAAGAGGGACGGATTGAAATGCATTCCAACATAAGCTAGACCATATCGAAGTCCATTGGGGTGTTTGGCTCTCGATCTCGTTCCGTAGCTCGATTTCATGCGTGTAGAGTTTGCAGTACTGTGGAACCCGTTGTGGAGGTAGGTTCCACGGCGACACAGACGGAACCAAAATGCATGTGAAGTGAGGTAGGCGCAGATGATGTGCATTACTGGTGTCGGCGCTTTCGGTTTCATTTCGTGGTTCGATTTCCTTCGCGTAGAGTTTGTAGTGCCTACGGAACCCATCGTGGGGATTGTTTCACACCGACTCGGCGGATTGAAGCACATGCTGAAGCGACCAATGGTGCATACAGTGATGAGGACATCCTTTCCATGCATACAACCATGCCGACTCCATATCAAACTGAAACTATGATACAAGGACCAATGACTAGAGCGCGAGCACGTCTGCTTAACCATCAGGTGAATGCGTTCCTAAGTTTGCATACAAATGTTTCAAAGAATGGAATACTACTTAATTCTTGTGATGATTTAATTGTCCTTAGGAACCATGGGAAGAACCACATGAGCTCAAGTATAGAAGTGGAACCGTCAGCGCAAACCAAGTCCTGTTCACGAGTTTGACTCGGATTCGGCCTTGTTGACAGCGCCTACTTCAAACAGCCGTAACTTTTGATCCAGAAGGTTTCTCAGGGCCCATGAGTACTTGTTGGAAAGCTCTTGAAGTCTACTTTCAGATGGATCCGGCCTCACCTCCAAATTCCATCCGAGTCGACCAGAAACTGCAAAACAATTCACGTTGCTTTTCCAGTCCGAGTCAAAGTGGGCCTTGGGCCTTGTAATTCGAGTCCTATTCGGCTTCCTTGTGTTTTGGCCGACCCTCCACCTTCCGTGACCCTTAAATAGGCAGCGCACCATCTTCTAGGGTTTGGGTTTTGTTTAGACTAAGTTAGCTTTTGCTGCTTTGCCTTGTACTCGCGGCGTGTCGGCTAGACCGCCGAATACTTGTCTTGGAACCCCACCATTTTCTGTTTTGATTGAATCTTACATCGTTACTTGCAATTGAGTTGCTGTTCATCTTGTTCTTGCTTGTTCTTGATTGCTTGCAGGAACAAGAACCCTCGTGGTTAGGTTGATCGTGCGCCGACAAGGTCACGAACAATCTCTGGAGTTGGTGTATCGATCGCTAAGGCGCAGCGTCCTGGATGGTTGTAGTCGGGTCGTCAGCGTCATCTCTTTCCCCAATCGAATCTACCACTCTCATCGAAAGATCGGGACCCTAGTGCTATCACGAAGTACATTCGCGGTGTTTGGCGGTCAGTTTCTTTTAGTGCCATGATTTCGTCGCATGCCGTTTACTTAAGCCATCGTTACCCACTACGAAGAAACTTTCACAGCGACTTGGCGGATTGAAGCGGGTGCTGCAATAATCTAGGGCGCATACGAAATCCATTTAGGGTGTGGCACTCAGATTCATTTCGTACCTCGAGTTCGTCCGCGTGTAGTTTGTCACACTAGTTGCAACCTGTTGTCAGGAAAAGTTTCACGCCGGCTCGTGCAGATTTGAAATGGTTGCCAACTTGGGCGGATGTGAAGTCCGCTCGGGGTGTTTGGCACTCAGTTTCATTTCATGTCGCGATTTCGTCCCCACGAAGTTTACTGATGCCGTCGTATCCCACTGTAAAGGGAAGTCTCACACCGCCTCCCACGGATTGAAATGCATGCTAAAATGGCGAGGCACATATGAAGTCCATTCAGGATGGTGGCACTCAGTTTCATTGCGTGTCCCAATTTCGTCCCATGTAGCTCATCGTACCAGTTGGAACCTTTTAGGAGAAAAGTTACGCACCGACTCGGACGGTTTGAAATTCTTGCGAAATGAGCTAGGCGCATGTGAAGCGCACTCGGGGTCTTTGCCACTCAGTTTCATTCCGTGCCTCGATTTCGTCGCACGGAGCTCATAGTACCCCTCGGAACCTGTTGTGGAGTTAAGTTTCACGCCAAGAGGGCCGGATTGAAATGCATTCCAACATAAGCTAGACCATATCGAAGTCCATTCGGGGTGTTTGGCTCTCAGTCTCGTTCCGTAGCTCGATTTCATGCGTGTAGAGTTTGCAGTACCTGTGGAACCCGTTGTGGAGGTAGGTTCCACGGCGACACGGACGGAACCAAAATGCATGTGAAGTGAGGTAGGGCGCAGATGATGTGCATTACTGGTGTCTGGCACTCGGTTTCATTTCGTGGTTCGATTTCCTTCGCGTAGAGTTTGTAGTGCCTACCGGAACCCATCGTGGGGGATTGTTTCACACCGACTCAGGCGGATTCGAAGCACATGCTGAAACGACCAATGGTGCATACGAAGTGATGAGGACATCCTTTCCATGCATACAACCATGCCGACTCCATATCAAACTGAAACTATGATACAAGGACCAATGACTAGAGCGCGAGCACGTCTGCTTAACCATCAGGTGAATGCGTTCCTAAGTTTGCATACAAATGTTTCAAAGAATGGAATACTACTTAATTCTTGTGATGATTTAATTGTCCTTAGGAACCATGGGAAGAACCACATGAGCTCAAGTATAGAAGTGGAACCGTCAGCGCAAACCAAGTCCTGTTCACGAGTTTGACTCGGATTCGGCCTTGTTGACAGCGCCTACTTCAAACAGCCGTAACTTTTGATCCAGAAGGTTTCTCAGGGCCCATGAGTACTTGTTGGAAAGCTCTTGAAGTCTACTTTCAGATGGATCCGGCCTCACCTCCAAATTCCATCCGAGTCGACCAGAAACTGCAAAACAATTCACGTTGCTTTTCCAGTCCGAGTCAAAGTGGGCCTTGGGCCTTGTAATTCGAGTCCTATTCGGCTTCCTTGTGTTTTGGCCGACCCTCCACCTTCCGTGACCCTTAAATAGGCAGCGCACCATCTTCTAGGGTTTGGGTTTTGTTTAGACTAAGTTAGCTTTTGCTGCTTTGCCTTGTACTCGCGGCGTGTCGGCTAGACCGCCCGAATACTTGTCTTGGAACCCCACCATTTTCTGTTTTCGATTGAATCTTACATCGTTACTTGCAATTGAGTTGCTGTTCATCTTGTTCTTGCTTGTTCTTGATTGCTTGCAGGAACAAGAACCCTCGTGGTTAGGTTGATCGTGCGCCGACAAGGTCACGAACAATCTCTGGAGTTGGTGTATCGATCGCTAAGGCGCAGCGTCCCTGGATGGTTGTAGTCGGTCGTCAGCGTCATCTCTTTCCCCAATCGAATCTACCACTCTCATCGAAAGATCGGGACCCTAGTGCTATCACGAAGTACATTCGCGGTGTTTGGCGATCAGTTTCTTTTAGTGCCATGATTTCGTCCGCATGCCGTTTACTTAAGCCATCGTTACCCACTCTGAAGAAACTTTCACAGCGACTTGGGCGGATTGAAGCGGTGCTGCAATAATCTAGGGCGCATACGAAATCCATTTAGGGTGTGGCACTCAGATTCATTTCGTACCTCGAGTTCGTCCGCGTGTAGTTTGTCACACTAGTTGCAACCTGTTGTCAGGAAAAGTTTCACGCCGGCTCGTGCAGATTTGAAATGGTTGCCAATATGAGCTTGGGCGGATGTGAAGTCCGCTCGGGGTGTTTGGCACTCAGTTTCATTTCATGTCGCGATTTCGTCCCCACGAAGTTTACTGATGCCGTCGTATCCCCTTTGTAAAGGAAGTCTCACACCGCCTCCCACGGATTCGAAATGCATGCTAAAATGAGCGAGGGCACATATGAAGTCCATTCAGGATGGTGGCACTCAGTTTCATTGCGTGTCCCAATTTCGTCCCATGTAGCTCATCGTACCAGTTGGAACCTTTTAGGAGAAAAGTTACGCACCGACTCGGACGGATTTGAAATTCTTGCCGAAATGAGCTAGGGCGCATGTGAAGCGCACTCAGGGTCTTTGCCACTCAGTTTCATTCCGTGCCTCGATTTCGTCCGCACGGAGCTCATAGTACCCCTCGGAACCTGTTGTGGAGTTAAGTTTCACGCCAAGAGGGACGGATTCGAAATGCATTCCAACATAAGCTAGACCATATCGAAGTCCATTCGGGGTGTTTGGCTCTCAGTCTCGTTCCGTAGCTCGATTTCATGCGTGTAGAGTTTGCAGTACCTGTGGAACCCGTTGTGGAGGTAGGTTCCACGGCGACACGGACGGAACCAAAATGCATGTGAAGTGAGGTAGGGCGCAGATGATGTGCATTACTGGTGTCTGGCACTCGGTTTCATTTCGTGGTTCGATTTCCTTCGCGTAGAGTTTGTAGTGCCTACCGGAACCCATCGTGGGGGATTGTTTCACACCGACTCAGGCGGATTCGAAGCACATGCTGAAACGACCAATGGTGCATACGAAGTGATGAGGACATCCTTTCCATGCATACAACCATGCCGACTCCATATCAAACTGAAACTATGATACAAGGACCAATGACTAGAGCGCGAGCATCTCTTAACCATCAGGTGAATGCGTTCCTAAGTTTGCATACAAATGTTTCAAAGAATGGAATACTACTTAATTCTTGTGATGATTTAATTGTCCTTAGGAACCATGGGAAGAACCACATGAGCTCAAGTATAGAAGTGGAACCGTCAGCGCAAACCAAGTCCTGTTCACGAGTTTGACTCGGATTCGGCCTTGTTGACAGCGCCTACTTCAAACAGCCGTAACTTTTGATCCAGAAGGTTTCTCAGGGCCCATGAGTACTTGTTGGAAAGCTCTTGAAGTCTACTTTCAGATGGATCCGGCCTCACCTCCAAATTCCATCCGAGTCGACCAGAAACTGCAAAACAATTCACGTTGCTTTTCCAGTCCGAGTCAAAGTGGGCCTTGGGCCTTGTAATTCGAGTCCTATTCGGCTTCCTTGTGTTTTGGCCGACCCTCCACCTTCCGTGACCCTTAAATAGGCAGCCGCACCTCTTCTAGGGTTTGGGTTTTGTTTAGACTAAGTTAGCTTTTGCTGCTTTGCCTTGTACTCGCGCGTGTCGGCTAGACCGCCCGAATACTTGTCTTGAACCCCACCATTTTCTGTTTTCGATTGAATCTTACATCGTTACTTGCAATTGAGTTGCTGTTCATCTTGTTCTTGCTTGTTCTTGATTGCTTGCAGGAACAAGAACCCTCGTGGTTAGGTTGATCGTGCGCCGACAAGGTCACGAACAATCTCTGGAGTTGGTGTATCGATCGCTAAGGCGCAGCGTCCCTGGATGGTTGTAGTCGGTGCGTCAGCGTCATCTCTTTCCCCAATCGAATCTACCACTCTCATCGAAAGATCGGGACCCTAGTGCTATCACGAAGTACATTCGCGGTGTTTGGCGATCGTTTCTTTTAGTGCCATGATTTCGTCCGCATGCCGTTTACTTAAGCCATCGTTACCCACTCGAAGAAACTTTCACAGCGACTTGGGCGGATTCAAGCGGTGCTGCAATAATCTAGGCGCATCTGAAATCCATTTAGGGTGTGGCACTCAGATTCATTTCGTACCTCGAGTTCGTCCGCGTGTAGTTTGTCACACTAGTTGCAACCTGTTGTCAGGAAAAGTTTCACGCCGGCTCGTGCAGATTTGAAATGGTTGCCAACTTGGGCGGATGTGAAGTCCGCTCGGGGTGTTTGGCACTCAGTTTCATTTCATGTCGCGATTTCGTCCCCACGAAGTTTCTCGATGCCGTCGTATCCCCTTTGTAAAGGAAGTCTCACACCGCCTCCCACGGATTCGAAATGCATGCTAAAATGAGCGAGGGCACATATGAAGTCCATTCAGGATGGTGGCACTCAGTTTCATTGCGTGTCCCAATTTCGTCCCATGTAGCTCATCGTACCAGTTGGAACCTTTTAGGAGAAAAGTTACGCACCGACTCGGACGGATTTGAAATTCTTGCGAAATGAGCTAGGGCGCATGTGAAGCGCACTCAGGGTCTTTGCCACTCAGTTTCATTCCGTGCCTCGATTTCGTCCGCACGGAGCTCATAGTACCCCTCGGAACCTGTTGTGGAGTTAAGTTTCACGCCAAGAGGGACGGATTCGAAATGCATTCCAACATAAGCTAGACCATATCGAAGTCCATTCGGGGTGTTTGGCTCTCAGTCTCGTTCCGTAGCTCGATTTCATGCGTGTAGAGTTTGCAGTACTGTGGAACCCGTTGTGGAGGTAGGTTCCACGCGCGACAGACGGAACCAAAATGCATGTGAAGTGAGGTAGGCGCAGATGATGTGCATTACTGGTGTCGGCACTCGGTTTCATTTAGTGGTTCGATTTCCTTGGCGTAGAGTTTGTAGTGCCTACGGAACCCATCGTGGGGATTGTTTCACACCGACTCAGGCGGATTGAAGCACATGCTGAAGCGACCAATGGTGCATACAGTGATGAGGACATCCTTTCCATGCATACAACCATGCCGACTCCATATCAAACTGAAACTATGATACAAGGACCAATGACTAGAGCGCGAGCACGCCTGCTTAACCATCAGGTGAATGCGTTCCTAAGTTTGCATACAAATGTTTCAAAGAATGGAATACTACTTAATTCTTGTGATGATTTAATTGTCCTTAGGAACCATGGGAAGAACCACATGAGCTCAAGTATAGAAGTGGAACCGTCAGCGCAAACCAAGTCCTGTTCACGAGTTTGACTCGGATTCGGCCTTGTTGACAGCGCCTACTTCAAACAGCCGTAACTTTTGATCCAGAAGGTTTCTCAGGGCCCATGAGTACTTGTTGGAAAGCTCTTGAAGTCTACTTTCAGATGGATCCGGCCTCACCTCCAAATTCCATCCGAGTCGACCAGAAAC
Organism: Dendrocalamus sinicus; assembly: GCA_036346575.1. NCBI lineage: Eukaryota > Viridiplantae > Streptophyta > Magnoliopsida > Poales > Poaceae > Dendrocalamus > Dendrocalamus sinicus. The sequence continues at coordinate 16,993 of JAYEVI010000285.1, forward strand.
TGCAAAACAATTCACGTTGCTTTTCCAGTCCGAGTCAAAGTGGGCCTTGGGCCTTGTAATTCGAGTCCTATTCGGCTTCCTTGTGTTTTGGCCGACCCTCCACCTTCCGTGACCCTTAAATAGGCAGCCGCACCCTCTTCTAGGGTTTGGGTTTTGTTTAGACTAAGTTAGCTTTTGCTGCTTTGCCTTGTACTCGCGCGTGTCGGCTAGACCGCCCGAATACTGTCTTGGAACCCCACCATTTTCTGTTTTGATTGAATCTTACATCGTTACTTGCAATTGAGTTGCTGTTCATCTTGTTCTTGCTTGTTCTTGATTGCTTGCAGGAACAAGAACCCTCGTGGTTAGGTTGATCGTGCGCCGACAAGGTCACGAACAATCTCTGGAGTTGGTGTATCGATCGCTAAGGCGCAGCGTCCTGGATGGTTGTAGTCGGGTCGTCAAGCGTCATCTCTTTCCCCAATCGAATCTACCACTCTCATCGAAAGATCGGGACCCTAGTGCTATCACGAAGTACATTCGCGGTGTTTGGCGTCAGTTTCTTTTAGTGCCATGATTTCGTCCGCATGCCGTTTACTTAAGCCATCGTTACCCACTACGAAGAAACTTTCACAGCGACTTGGCGGATTCAAAGCGGGTGCTGCAATAATCTAGGCGCATCTGAAATCCATTTAGGGTGTGGCACTCAGATTCATTCGTACCTCGAGTTCGTCGCGTGTAGTTTGTCACACTAGTTGCAACCTGTTGTCGGGAAAAGTTTCACGCCGGCTCGTGCAGATTTGAAATGGTTGCCAACTTGGCGGATGTGAAGTCCGCTCGGGGTGTTTGGCACTCAGTTTCATTTCATGTCGCGATTTCGTCCCCACGAAGTTTCTCGATGCCGTCGTATCCCTTTGTAAAGGAAGTCTCACACCGCCTCCCACAGTTGAAATGCATGCTAAAATGGCGAGGCACATATGAAGTCCATTCAGGATGGTGGCACTCAGTTTCATTGCGTGTCCCAATTTCGTCCCATGTAGCTCATCGTACCAGTTGGAACCTTTTAGGAGAAAAGTTACGCACCGACTCGGACGGATTTGAAATTCTTGCGAAATGAGCTAGGGCGCATGTGAAGCGCACTCGGGGTCTTTGCCACTCAGTTTCATTCCGTGCCTCGATTTCGTCCTTGCAGAGCTCATAGTACCCCTCGGAACCTGTTGTGGAGTTAAGTTTCACGCCAAGAGGGACGGATTCGAAATGCATTCCAACATAAGCTAGACCATATCGAAGTCCATTCGGGGTGTTTGGCTCTCAGTCTCGTTCCGTAGCTCGATTTCATGCGTGTAGAGTTTGCGGTACTGTGGAACCCGTTGTGGAGGTAGGTTCCACGGCGACAGACGGAACCAAAATGCATGTGAAGTGAGGTAGGCGCAGATGATGTGCATTACTGGTGTCGGCACTCGGTTTCATTTCGTGGTTCGATTTCCTTGGCGTAGAGTTTGTAGTGCCTACGGAACCCATCGTGGGGATTGTTTCACACCGACTCAGGCGGATTCGAAGCACATGCTGAAACGACCAATGGTGCATACGAAGTGATGAGGACATCCTTTCCATGCATACAACCATGCCGACTCCATATCAAACTGAAACTATGATACAAGGACCAATGACTAGAGCGCGAGCACGTCTGCTTAACCATCAGGTGAATGCGTTCCTAAGTTTGCATACAAATGTTTCAAAGAATGGAATACTACTTAATTCTTGTGATGATTTAATTGTCCTTAGGAACCATGGGAAGAACCACATGAGCTCAAGTATAGAAGTGGAACCGTCAGCGCAAACCAAGTCCTGTTCACGAGTTTGACTCGGATTCGGCCTTGTTGACAGCGCCTACTTCAAACAGCCGTAACTTTTGATCCAGAAGGTTTCTCAGGGCCCATGAGTACTTGTTGGAAAGCTCTTGAAGTCTACTTTCAGATGGATCCGGCCTCACCTCCAAATTCCATCCGAGTCGACCAGAAACTGCAAAACAATTCACGTTGCTTTTCCAGTCCGAGTCAAAGTGGGCCTTGGGCCTTGTAATTCGAGTCCTATTCGGCTTCCTTGTGTTTTGGCCGACCCTCCACCTTCCGTGACCCTTAAATAGGCAGCCGCACCCTCTTCTAGGGTTTGGGTTTTGTTTAGACTAAGTTAGCTTTTGCTGCTTTGCCTTGTACTCGCGCGTGTCGGCTAGACCGCCGAATACTTGTCTTGGAACCCCACCATTTTCTGTTTTCGATTGAATCTTACATCGTTACTTGCAATTGAGTTGCTGTTCATCTTGTTCTTGCTTGTTCTTGATTGCTTGCAGGAACAAGAACCTCGTGGTTAGGTTGATCGATGCGCGACAAGGTCACGAACAATCTCTGGAGTTGGTGTATCGATCGCTAAGGCGCAGCGTCCCTGGATGGTTGTAGTCGGTCGTCAGCGTCATCTCTTTCCCCAATCGAATCTACCACTCTCATCGAAAGATCGGGACCCTAGTGCTATCACGAAGTACATTCGCGGTGTTTGGCGATCAGTTTCTTTTAGTGCCATGATTTCGTCCGCATGCCGTTTACTTAAGCCATCGTTACCCACTCTGAAGAAACTTTCACAGCGACTTGGCGGATTGAAGCAGGTGCTGCAATAATCTAGGGCGCATACGAAATCCATTTAGGGTGTGGCACTCAGATTCATTTCGTACCTCGAGTTCGTCCGCGTGTAGTTTGTCACACTAGTTGCAACCTGTTGTCAGGAAAAGTTTCACGCCGGCTCGTGCAGATTTGAAATGGTTGCCAACTTGGCGGATGTGAAGTCCGCTCGGGGTGTTTGGCACTCAGTTTCATTTCATGTCGCGATTTCGTCCCCACGAAGTTTCTGCGATGCCGTCGTATCCCACTGTAAAGGAAGTCTCACACCGCCTCCCACGGATTGAAATGCATGCTAAAATGGCGAGGCACATATGAAGTCCATTCAGGATGGTGGCACTCAGTTTCATTGCGTGTCCCAATTTCGTCCCATGTAGCTCATCGTACCAGTTGGAACCTTTTAGGAGAAAAGTTACGCACCGACTCGGACGGTTTGAAATTCTTGCGAAATGAGCTAGGGCGCATGTGAAGCGCACTCGGGGTCTTTGCCACTCAGTTTCATTCCGTGCCTCGATTTCGTCCGCGCGGACTCATAGTACCCCTCGGAACCTGTTGTGGAGTTAAGTTTCACGCCAAGAGGGCGGATTGAAATGCATTCCAACATAAGCTAGACCATATCGAAGTCCATTCGGGTGTTTGGCTCTCAGTCTCGTTCCGTGGCTCGATTTCATGCGTGTAGAGTTTGCAGTACTGTGGAACCCGTTGTGGAGGTAGGTTCCACGGCGACAGACGGAACCAAAATGCATGTGAAGTGAGGTAGGGCGCAGATGATGTGCATTACTGGTGTCGGCACTTTCGGTTTCATTTAGTGGTTCGATTTCCTTGGCGTAGAGTTTGTAGTGCCTACGGAACCCATCGTGGGGATTGTTTCACACCGACTCAGGCGGATTGAAGCACATGCTGAAAGCGACCAATGGTGCATACAGTGATGAGGACATCCTTTCCATGCATACAACCATGCCGACTCCATATCAAACTGAAACTATGATACAAGGACCAATGACTAGAGCGCGAGCACGTCCGCTTAACCATCAGGTGAATCGTTCCTAAGTTTGCATACAAATGTTTCAAAGAATGGAATACTACTTAATTCTTGTGATGATTTAATTGTCCTTAGGAACCATGGGGAAGAACCACATGAGCTCAAGTATAGAAGTGGAACCGTCAGCGCAAACCAAGTCCTGTTCACGAGTTTGACTCGGATTCGGCCTTGTTGACAGCGCCTACTTCAAACAGCCGTAACTTTTGATCCAGAAGGTTTCTCAGGGCCCATGAGTACTTGTTGGAAAGCTCTTGAAGTCTACTTTCAGATGGATCCGGCCTCACCTCCAAATTCCATCCGAGTCGACCAGAAACTGCAAAACAATTCACGTTGCTTTTCCAGTCCGAGTCAAAGTGGGCCTTGGGCCTTGTAATTCGAGTCCTATTCGGCTTCCTTGTGTTTTGGCCGACCCTCCACCTTCCGTGACCCTTAAATAGGCAGCCGCACCCTCTTCTAGGGTTTGGGTTTTGTTTAGACTAAGTTAGCTTTTGCTGCTTTGCCTTGTACTCGCGGCGTGTCGGCTAGACCGCCCGAATACTTGTCTTGAACCCCACCATTTTCTGTTTTCGATTGAATCTTACATCGTTACTTGCAATTGAGTTGCTGTTCATCTTGTTCTTGCTTGTTCTTGATTGCTTGCAGGAACAAGAACCCTCGTGGTTAGGTTGATCGTGCGCCGACAAGGTCACGAACAATCTCTGGAGTTGGTGTATCGATCGCTAAGGCGCAGCGTCCTGGATGGTTGTAGTCGGTCGTCAGCGTCATCTCTTTCCCCAATCGAATCTACCACTCTCATCGAAAGATCGGGACCCTAGTGCTATCACGAAGTACATTCGCGGTGTTTGGCGAGTCAGTTTCTTTTAGTGCCATGATTTCGTCCGCATGCCGTTTACTTAAGCCATCGTTACCCACTCGAAGAAACTTTCACAGCGACTTGGCGGATTGAAGCGGTGCTGCAATAATCTAGGCGCATCTGAAATCCATTTAGGGTGTGGCACTCAGATTCATTTCGTACCTCGAGTTCGTCGCGTGTAGTTTGTCACACTAGTTGCAACCTGTTGTCGGGAAAAGTTTCACGCCGGCTCGTGCAGATTTGAAATGGTTGCCAACTTGGCGGATGTGAAGTCCGCTCGGGGTGTTTGGCACTCAGTTTCATTTCATGTCGCGATTTCGTCCCCACGAAGTTTCTTGATGCCGTCGTATCCCTTTGTAAAGGAAGTCTCACACCGCCTCCACGGATTGAAATGCATGCTAAAATGGCGAGGCACATATGAAGTCCATTCAGGATGGTGGCACTCAGTTTCATTGCGTGTCCCAATTTCGTCCCATGTAGCTCATCGTGCCAGTTGGAACCTTTTAGGAGAAAAGTTACGCACCGACTCGGACGGATTTGAAATTCTTGCGAAATGAGCTAGGGCGCATGTGAAGCGCACTCGGGGTCTTTGCCACTCAGTTTCATTCCGTGCCTCGATTTCGTCCGCGCAGACTCATAGTACCCCTCGGAACCTGTTGTGGAGTTAAGTTTCACGCCAAGAGGGCCGGATTGAAATGCATTCCAACATAAGCTAGACCATATCGAAGTCCATTCGGGTGTTTGGCTCTCAGTCTCGTTCCGTGGCTCGATTTCATGCGTGTAGAGTTTGCAGTACTGTGGAACCCGTTGTGGAGGTAGGTTCCACGGCGACAGACGGAACCAAAATGCATGTGAAGTGAGGTAGGGCGCAGATGATGTGCATTACTGGTGTCGGCTTTCGGTTTCATTTAGTGGTTCGATTTCCTTCGGCGTAGAGTTTGTAGTGCCTACGGAACCCATCGTGGGGATTGTTTCACACCGACTCAGGCGGATTGAAGCACATGCTGAAACGACCAATGGTGCATCACAGTGATGAGGACATCCTTTCCATGCATACAACCATGCCGACTCCATATCAAACTGAAACTATGATACAAGGACCAATGACTAGGCGCGAGCACGCTCGCTTAACCATCAGGTGAATGCGTTCCTAAGTTTGCATACAAATGTTTCAAAGAATGGAATACTACTTAATTCTTGTGATGATTTAATTGTCCTTAGGAACCATGGGAAGAACCACATGAGCTCAAGTATAGAAGTGGAACCGTCAGCGCAAACCAAGTCCTGTTCACGAGTTTGACTCGGATTCGGCCTTGTTGACAGCGCCTACTTCAAACAGCCGTAACTTTTGATCCAGAAGGTTTCTCAGGGCCCATGAGTACTTGTTGGAAAGCTCTTGAAGTCTACTTTCAGATGGATCCGGCCTCACCTCCAAATTCCATCCGAGTCGACCAGAAACTGCAAAACAATTCACGTTGCTTTTCCAGTCCGAGTCAAAGTGGGCCTTGGGCCTTGTAATTCGAGTCCTATTCGGCTTCCTTGTGTTTTGGCCGACCCTCCACCTTCCGTGACCCTTAAATAGGCAGCGCACCTCTTCTAGGGTTTGGGTTTTGTTTAGACTAAGTTAGCTTTTGCTGCTTTGCCTTGTACTCGCGGCGTGTCGGCTAGACCGCCCGAATACTTGTCTTGGAACCCCACCATTTTCTGTTTTCGATTGAATCTTACATCGTTACTTGCAATTGAGTTGCTGTTCATCTTGTTCTTGCTTGTTCTTGATTGCTTGCAGGAACAAGAACCCTCGTGGTTAGGTTGATCGTGCGCCGACAAGGTCACGAACAATCTCTGGAGTTGGTGTATCGATCGCTAAGGCGCAGCGTCCCTGGATGGTTGTAGTCGGTCGTCAGCGTCATCTCTTTCCCCAATCGAATCTACCACTCTCATCGAAAGATCGGGACCCTAGTGCTATCACGAAGTACATTCGCGGTGTTTGGCGGTCAGTTTCTTTTAGTGCCATGATTTCGTCCGCATGCCGTTTACTTAAGCCATCGTTACCCACTCTGAAGAAACTTTCACAGCGACTTGGCGGATTGAAGCAGGTGCTGCAATAATCTAGGCGCATCTGAAATCCATTTAGGTGTGGCACTCAGATTCATTCGTACCTCGAGTTCGTCGCGTGTAGTTTGTCACACTAGTTGCAACCTGTTGTCGAGAAAAGTTTCACGCCGGCTCGTGCAGATTTGAAATGGTTGCCAACTTGGGCGGATGTGAAGTCCGCTCGGGGTGTTTGGCACTCAGTTTCATTTCATGTCGCGATTTCGTCCCCACGAAGTTTCTGATGCCGTCGTATCCCTTTGTAAAGGAAGTCTCACACCGCCTCCACGGATTGAAATGCATGCTAAAATGGCGAGGCACATATGAAGTCCATTCAGGATGGTGGCACTCAGTTTCATTGCGTGTCCCAATTTCGTCCCATGTAGCTCATCGTACCAGTTGGAACCTTTTAGGAGAAAAGTTACGCACCGACTCGGACGGATTTGAAATTCTTGCCGAAATGAGCTAGGGCGCATGTGAAGCGCACTCGGGGTCTTTGCCACTCAGTTTCATTCCGTGCCTCGATTTCGTCCATACGGAGCTCATAGTACCCCTCGGAACCTGTTGTGGAGTTAAGTTTCACGCCAAGAGGGCGGATTAAATGCATTCCAACATAAGCTAGACCATATCGAAGTCCATTCGGGGTGTTTGGCTCTCAGTCTCGTTCCGTGGCTCGATTTCATGCGTGTAGAGTTTGCGTACTGTGGAACCCGTTGTGGAGGTAGGTTCCACGGCGACACAGACGGAACCAAAATGCATGTGAAGTGAGGTAGGCGCGAGATGATGTGCATTACTGGTGTCGGCACTCGGTTTCATTTCGTGGTTCGATTTCCTTCGGCGTAGAGTTTGTAGTGCCTACCGGAACCCATCGTGGGGATTGTTTCACACCGACTCAGGCGGATTGAAGCACATGCTGAAACGACCAATGGTGCATCGAAGTGATGAGGACATCCTTTCCATGCATACAACCATGCCGACTCCATATCAAACTGAAACTATGATACAAGGACCAATGACTAGAGCGCGAGCACATCGCTTAACCATCAGGTGAATGCGTTCCTAAGTTTGCATACAAATGTTTCAAAGAATGGAATACTACTTAATTCTTGTGATGATTTAATTGTCCTTAGGAACCATGGGGAAGAACCACATGAGCTCAAGTATAGAAGTGGAACCGTCAGCGCAAACCAAGTCCTGTTCACGAGTTTGACTCGGATTCGGCCTTGTTGACAGCGCCTACTTCAAACAGCCGTAACTTTTGATCCAGAAGGTTTCTCGGGGCCCATGAGTACTTGTTGGAAAGCTCTTGAAGTCTACTTTCAGATGGATCCGGCCTCACCTCCAAATTCCATCCGAGTCGACCAGAAACTGCAAAACAATTCACGTTGCTTTTCCAGTCCGAGTCAAAGTGGGCCTTGGGCCTTGTAATTCGAGTCCTATTCGGCTTCCTTGTGTTTTGGCCGACCCTCCACCTTCCGTGACCCTTAAATAGGCAGCCGCACCCTCTTCTAGGGTTTGGGTTTTGTTTAGACTAAGTTAGCTTTTGCTGCTTTGCCTTGTACTCGCGCGTGTCGGCTAGACCGCCCGAATACTTGTCTTCGGAACCCCACCATTTTCTGTTTTCGATTGAATCTTACATCGTTACTTGCAATTGAGTTGCTGTTCATCTTGTTCTTGCTTGTTCTTCGATTGCTTGCAGGAACAAGAACCCTCGTGGTTAGGTTGATCGTGCGCCGACAAGGTCACGAACAATCTCTGAGTTGGTGTATCGATCGCTAAGGCGCAGCGTCCCTGGATGGTTGTAGTCGGTCGTCAGCGTCATCTCTTTCCCCAATCGAATCTACCACTCTCATCGAAAGATCGGGACCCTAGTGCTATCACGAAGTACATTCGCGGTGTTTGGCGGTCAGTTTCTTTTAGTGCCATGATTTCGTCCGCATGCCGTTTACTTAAGCCATCGTTACCCACTCTGAAGAAACTTTCACAGCGACTTGGCGGATTAAGCGGGTGCTGCAATAATCTAGGCGCATCTGAAATCCATTTAGGGTGTGGCACTCAGATTCATTTCGTACCTCGAGTTCGTCGCGTGTAGTTTGTCACACTAGTTGCAACTTTGTTGTCGGGAAAAGTTTCACGCCGGCTCGTGCAGATTTGAAATGGTTGCCAATAAGCTTGGCGGATGTGAAGTCCGCTCGGGGTGTTTGGCACTCAGTTTCATTTCATGTCGCGATTCGTCCCCACGAAGTTTCACGATGCCGTCGTATCCCCTTTGTAAAGGAAGTCTCACACCGCCTCCACGGATTGAAATGCATGCTAAAATGGCGAGGCACATATGAAGTCCATTCAGGATGGTGGCACTCAGTTTCATTGCGTGTCCCAATTTCGTCCCATGTAGCTCATCGTACCAGTTGGAACCTTTTAGGAGAAAAGTTACGCACCGACTCGGACGGATTTGAAATTCTTGCCGAAATGAGCTAGGCGCATGTGAAGCGCACTCAGGGTCTTTGCCACTCAGTTTCATTCCGTGCCTCGATTTCGTCCGCACGGAGCTCATAGTACCCCTCGGAACCTGTTGTGGAGTTAAGTTTCACGCCAAGAGGGACAGTTGAAATGCATTCCAACATAAGCTAGACCATATCGAAGTCCATTCGGGGTGTTTGGCTCTCAGTCTCGTTCCGTAGCTCGATTTCATGCGTGTAGAGTTTGCAGTACCTGTGGAACCCGTTGTGGAGGTAGGTTCCACGGCGACACGGACGGAACCAAAATGCATGTGAAGTGAGGTAGGCGCGAGATGATGTGCATTCTGGTGTCGGCACTCGGTTTCATTTCGTGGTTCGATTTCCTTCGCGTAGAGTTTGTAGTGCCTACGGAACCCATCGTGGGGATTGTTTCACACCGACTCGGCGGATTGAAGCACATGCTGAAGCGACCAATGGTGCATCAGTGATGAGGACATCCTTTCCATGCATACAACCATGCCGACTCCATATCAAACTGAAACTATGATACAAGGACCAATGACTAGGCGCGAGCACGTCTGCTTAACCATCAGGTGAATGCGTTCCTAAGTTTGCATACAAATGTTTCAAAGAATGGAATACTACTTAATTCTTGTGATGATTTAATTGTCCTTAGGAACCATGGGGAAGAACCACATGAGCTCAAGTATAGAAGTGGAACCGTCAGCGCAAACCAAGTCCTGTTCACGAGTTTGACTCGGATTCGGCCTTGTTGACAGCGCCTACTTCAAACAGCCGTAACTTTTGATCCAGAAGGTTTCTCAGGGCCCATGAGTACTTGTTGGAAAGCTCTTGAAGTCTACTTTCAGATGGATCCGGCCTCACCTCCAAATTCCATCCGAGTCGACCAGAAACTGCAAAACAATTCACGTTGCTTTTCCAGTCCGAGTCAAAGTGGGCCTTGGGCCTTGTAATTCGAGTCCTATTCGGCTTCCTTGTGTTTTATGAAGTACAAGAACGTCCCAAACGGAGTCTGTATGAGGAAGTTATGCCCGTTTGAACTTGATACCATCGCAGCAGTCCGAGTCTGATTCCAAAACGTGTCCAACTCGAATTCGTGCTTGACTTGGTCCCAAAGTGACGTGGTGACCTCCTTATTCCTTCCATGCATGTCCAGGACTCCATGTCTCTTTCCTTCATCCTTTCCCAAGTTCCTAAGCACAATTAAATCACTTGCATTAGGTAGCGGTCTATTCTTAGTAACATATGAAGGCTGAAGAAACGAATTCACCTTTAGTTCAATCTTGATATTGGGCGCTATTATCGTATGTGTTTGTGGCGTGGTCACATCATCCTCCCCTTCTTGATAGAAAACCGTCCTCGGTTTTAGCATATGTGTAGCCTCACGTATTGCATGATCTTCATCATAAATGTCGGTACATAATAACAAACGCAACAAACTCTCATTATGTAATAGCATAAGTTCTTTGTCAAACAAAGTGAAACCTGTTTGAAACGAACTCACCTGATAATTTAAGTGGTGCGTAGGAGCTCTTGTAATTCGAACAACAAGTATAGCAAATATGATTATATCCATAGGGTACATGTTCTTATCATTCTCCCCTTCTTGAAAGTAAAGCCGTCCTCAGCTTTTGATAAGCTGAAAGTATGGTAACAGAGAAGCCAAGGTGTATGCATGGTATATGTATATGTCATCCGTTTTAACAGTTCTTCGTTGTTGCACAATTAATGTTATAAAACAACAGTGATCATAAAAGCTCATTATATTATTAACCCACAAGTAATCATATATGTTAATGAGCAAATCAAAATTTCTCACACAGCAATTATTGCAACTTGTTTTGCAAATGTAAGTGAAGCATCTATGCAATTCAAATCTTTGAAGTTGTATACTTGTAGTGGTGGCACATATGGGTAAAGCTACAACTTTTGGAATCAAGCAAAGTTCTTTGATATAATCAGATTTCAATTGAGCAATAGCAAATTCATCTATTATGGGTGAAAAGATTTGCAAGTTTTTCCATACATCAATTTCATTATTCAGATTGTCAATGTTAGATGGTTCAACAAGTGAAGAACACATAGGCATTGAATGATCACTAAATTTTATTTTTCTTTCATAATGAACAAGATTGAGCATACAAGAGTTGTTGTTGGAAACAACAAGTTTCAATTCATCCATGTGATCACAAGTTATGCATATTCGATATACAAGAAATTGATTTCCTACACCATAATCTCCAATCAAATTAAACTTATATCCAGGGGTGTAGGCACTAAACAAGAATTTCGAACATGCAAGTTCAGAAACTTTCTCCATAGCACAATCCAAACTAACGGCCTCATTAAGCATGATATAGCACAATGCATCAGCAGGAGATATTCTATCAAATACTTCCTTATGTGTAATTAATTCAACATGTGCAAAATTATGAGCATTTAGATTAGCACATGATTCGTTCAAGTCAACACAAGGAATATCAAAAAATTGCACTACAGCAGGTATATACTCACAAGGTTGATCTATGTCTTGTTGTAGCACCAAATCAGTACCTTTGTCATTATCGTCCTCATCAGATACTGTAGGTACCTCAACTTCTCCTCTAATGGCATAGGATGCACTAGATCATCCTTCACCTCTTTAAGTATCTCGGTGGTATCTGTAGATGGAGTAGGAACCAAAACAATATCAACATTTTCAGTTACCTCAGGTTGCACCTCGCTTGTGACCTTGGGTGCTGGAGGTACAAAACGATGTCATAATTTCTTTTCATCTCCTCCCATGTGTATATATATTGGAACTCGAGATTTGACCACCAATGTTGAACATCACCAATCAGCGCCGCCCTTGCCATGCTCATCTTCTCATAAGGATCAAGATCTTGTCTTTCAAAGTAGCTATCCATCATAGTAACCCACAAGAAGTAGTCCGACGACGTACTCTCAGCGGTGAGTGGCAAGATATATACCGTAATTGTTTCCTTCGAGTTCAAATCTGCCCGCGATGACATCATAATCTACCAATTTTCTCAAGCCTGTCATTGTTAGTAGAAAACAAGGAAACAAATCACAAGTAAATGTTCCTATCAACTACTAGGATATGGAGGCTCATATCAAGTCACACATCTCTCAAGCTCTTACCAAATTCTTACGAGTTCTTACCAAAGCAACAGGTGGTGCAACCGTGGCTGGTTCGTGATAAATCTAACTCAAGTGATGAGTAAAGCGATTGCAAGGTACAGCAAGACCTGTTCGGTTAGTAGAAAAGTGGAGCTTGGATAGGCTATGTATTTTGTAGCAAAGGAAAACAATCAATTAATTTCAGAAATTGCACAGAATTGAATTATAGTTCGATCTAGCACTTAGCCTATGTTGCTGATCAACCAAGGATGGAAGAAGGCTAAAATATGTGTATGGTAATGTATAGGAGTGGTAAATGCAAGATAATTCAATCGAATGCAATCTGGAATTGAAGAGCACAAGGATTGACCCAAAACTTGAAATCTGGAGATTTCTGTCCACTGGACAGCACGTCGGTATTTTGGCCGTAACTTTTTGTCAGTTGCCTTTTTTTCAATGATTCTTTTTTTCTCTGTTTTCTGACGGCTTTTTCTACAACTTTTGTTTGGGGCCAAGTTCTAGAAACCGACAGATAAAATCGCACAAAAATCACAAGCGCAGACTGTTACAGATTCAGTCCGGAAATTTGGGTCAACTTGCACCGCAGATATCTTTTAACTGCCCTAATGGAATGAAGCGAAATTTTAGGGGCAGTTATATAAGGGAGTTATGGATCTAGTGGCGGTGGTCTCACTCAAAAAAAATATCGGAAACAAAAGATATGGCGTTTTTGGTGGCGGCTGCACAAGAGTGAGTCTTCTGGCCGAAATTGAAAATTAGGGTTTGATGTGTTTTTATGGTTTTGGACGTGGGGATTTTTTGGGAGTTTTATGGAACCAAATATATGACCAGCAACAAGACAATGCTAAGACGGACACAAACTCAATTTAGCAAACCAAAACTAATAGATTGAAAGGCGCAACAGGGTTTGGACAACGGAATTAACTCTTTTGTGGGGCAATTTTTTCTGGACTATAGGAAATAAAAACCAATCTACTAACTAGGGATACAAGAAATTCCTACCGTCAACTGAAGCTCTGATACCAACCGATGAGGCGATGGGGTCCCGATCTTCCGATAGGATGATAACTATCGATTTTGGTGGAGATGACTCTTGCGATCCGACTACAACCGTGACGAGACGCCACTTGCGCCTTAGCAATCGCTGAACCACACCCAAGTCGTTATCAACCGTGCAAGAACGCGGTTGACCTGACCACGGAAGGTCTATTCCTGCATGCAATCGAAGAACAAGCAAGAACAAGGATAGTGAGCAACCTGAATTTGCTAGATATAAAAGTCGCACAAGGATAGTTGAGGTTCTGTAACACGAATCTGTTGGTCTAGCCGACACAAGAGAACGTGGAGTTTGCACAAGGGGCTAAACTGATCTAAACAAAACCTAAGTCCTAGAAACAGAGGCGGCGGCTCCTATATAGTGAAAACAACCAGGAGAGGCGTCCTAAAGGGTACACCCTAGGGTTACAAGGCCCATGGGCCCAAGTGGAGGTGGCGCAGCACCCTTTTGACTCGGACTCAGAAACCTACGTGGATTGTTTTGATGATTCCGGCCGGCTCGGATGGAATTTGAAGATGAGGTTGGATCCATTGGAAAGTAGACTTTATAAGCTTTCCATGAAGTACAAGAACGTCCCAAACGGAGTCCGTATGAAGAAGTTATGTCCGTTTAAACTTGCACCATTGCAGCAGTCCGAATCCGATTCCAGTACGTGACCAACGTGGACTCTTTTAACGATTGCGGCCGGCTCGGATAGAATTTGAAGATGAGGTTGGATCCGTTGGAAAGTAGACTTCATAAGCTTTCCATGAAGTACAAGAACGTCCCAAACGGAGTCTGTATGAGGAAGTTATGCCCGTTTGAACTTGATACCATCGCAGCAGTCCGAGTCTGATTCCAAAACGTGTCCAACTCGAATTCGTGCTTGACTTGGTCCCAAAGTGACGTGGTGACCTCCTTATTCCTTCCATGCATGTCCAGGACTCCATGTCTCTTTCCTTCATCCTTTCCCAAGTTCCTAAGCACAATTAAATCACTTGCATTAGGTAGCGGTCTATTCTTAGTAACATATGAAGGCTGAAGAAACGAATTCACCTTTAGTTCAATCTTGATATTGGGCGCTATTATCGTATGTGTTTGTGGCGTGGTCACATCATCCTCCCCTTCTTGATAGAAAACCGTCCTCGGTTTTAGCATATGTGTAGCCTCACGATTGCATGATCTTCATCATAAATGTCGGTACATAATAACAAACGCAACAAACTCTCATTATGTAATAGCATAAGTTCTTTGTCAAACAAAGTGAAACCTGTTTGAAACGAACTCACCTGATAATTTAAGTGGTGCGAGGAGCTCTTGTAATTCGAACAACAAGTATAGCAAATATGATTATATCCATAGGGTACATGTTCTTATCATTCTCCTTCTTGAAAGTAAAGCCGTCCTCAGCTTTTGATAAGCTGAAAGTATGGTAACAGAGAAGCCAAGGTGTATGCATGGTATATGTATATGTCATCCGTTTTAACAGTTCTTCGTTGTTGCACAATTAATGTTATAAAACAACAGTGATCATAAAAGCTCATTATATTATTAACCCACAAGTAATCATATATGTTAATGAGCAAATCAAAATTTCTCACACAGCAATTATTGCAACTTGTTTTGCAAATGTAAGTGAAGCATCTATGCAATTCAAATCTTTGAAGTTGTATACTTGTAGTGGTGGCACATATGGGTAAAGCTACAACTTTTGGAATCAAGCAAAGTTCTTTGATATAATCAGATTTCAATTGAGCAATAGCAAATTCATCTATTATGGGTGAAAAGATTTGCAAGTTTTTCCATACATCAATTTCATTATTCAGATTGTCAATGTTAGATGGTTCAACAAGTGAAGAACACATAGGCATTGAATGATCACTAAATTTTATTTTTCTTTCATAATGAACAAGATTGAGCATACAAGAGTTGTTGTTGGAAACAACAAGTTTCAATTCATCCATGTGATCACAAGTTATGCATATTCGATATACAAGAAATTGATTTGCTACACCATAATCTCCAATCAAATTAAACTTATATCCAGGGGTGTAGGCACTAAACAAGAATTTCGAACATGCAAGTTCAGAAACTTTCTCCATAGCACAATCCAAACTAACGGCCTCATTAAGCATGATATAGCACAATGCATCAGCAGGAGATATTCTATCAAATACTTCCTTATGTGTAATTAATTCAACATGTGCAAAATTATGAGCATTTAGATTAGCACATGATCTGCTCAAGTCAACACAAGGAATATCAAAAATTGCACTACAGCAGGTATATACTCACAAGGTTGATCTATGTCTTGTTGTAGCACCAAATCAGTACCTTTGTCATTATCGTCCTCATCGACATCTGTAGGTACCTCAACTTCTCCTCTAATGGCATAGGATGCACTAGATCATCCTTCACCTCTTTAAGTATCTCGGTGGTATCTGTAGATGGAGTAGGAACCAAAACAATATCAACATTTTCAGTTACCTCAGGTTGCACCTCGCTTGTGACCTTGGGTGCTGGAGGTACAAAACGATGTCGCAATTTCTTTTTCATCTCCTCCCATGTGTATATATATTGGAACTCGAGATTTGACCACCAATGTTGAACATCACCAATCAGCGCCGTCCTTGCCATGCTCATCTTCTCATAAGGATCAAGATCTTGTCTTTCAAAGTAGCTATCCATCATAGTAACCCACAAGAAGTAGTCCGACGACGTACTCTCAGCGGTGAGTGGCAAGATATATACCGGTAATTGTTTCCCTTCGAGTTCAAATCTGCCCGCGATGACATCATAATCTACCAATTTTCTCAAGCCTGTCATTGTTAGTAGAAAACAAGGAAACAAATCACAAGTAAATGTTCCTATCAACTACTAGGATATGGAGGCTCATATCAAGTCACACATCTCTCAAGCTCTTACCAAATTCTTACGAAGTTCTTACCAAAGCAAACAGGTGGTGCAACCGCGGCTGGTTCGTGATAAATCTAACTCAAGTGATGAGTAAAGCGATTGCAAGGTACAGCAAGACCTGTTCGGTTAGTAGAAAAGTGGAGCTTGGATAGGCTATGTATTTTGTAGCAAAGGAAAACAATCAATTAATTTCAGAAATTGCACAGAATTGAATTATAGTTCAGATCTAGCACTTAGCCTATGTTGCTGATCAACCAAGGATGGAAGAAGGCTAAAATATGTGTATGGTAATGTATAGGAGTGGTAAATGCAAGATAATTCAATCGAATGCAATCTGGAATTGAAGAGCACAAGGATTGACCCAAAACTTGAAATCTGGAGATTTCTGTCCACTGGACAGCACGTCGGTATTTTGGCCGTAACTTTTTGTCAGTTGCCTTTTTTTCAATGATTCTTTTTTTCTCTATTTTCTGACGGCTTTTTCTACAACTTTTGTTTTGGGGCCAAGTTCTAGAAACCGACAGATAAAATCGCACAAAATCACAAGCGCAGACTGTTACAGATTCAGTCCGAAATTTGGGTCAACTTGCACCGCAGATATCTTTAACTGCCCTAATGGAATGAAGCGAAATTTTAGGGGCAGTTATATAAGGGAGTTATGGATCTAGTGGCGGTGGTCTCACTCAAAAAAATATCGGAAACAAAAGATATGGCGTTTTTGGTGGCGGCTGCACAAGAGTGAGTCTTCTGGCCGAAATTGAAAATTAGGGTTTGATGTGTTTTTATGGTTTTGGACGTGGGGATTTTTTGGGAGTTTTATGGAACCAAATATATGACCAGCAACAAGACAATGCAAAGACGGACACAAACTCAATTTAGCAAACCAAAACTAATAGATTGAAAGGCAACAGGGTTTGGACAACGGAATTAACTCTTTTTGTGGGGCAATTTTTCTGGACTATAGGAAATAAAACCAATCTACTAACTAGGATACAAGAAATTCCTACCGGTCAACTGAAGCTCTGATACCAACCGATGAGGCGATGGGGTCCCGATCTTCCGATAGGATGATAACTATCGATTTTGGTGGAGATGACTCTTGCGATCCGACTACAACCGTGACGAGACGCCACTTGCGCCTTAGCAATCGCTGAACCACACCCAAGTCGTTATCAACCGCGCTAAGAACGCGTTGACCTGACCACGAAGGTCTATTCCTGCATGCAATCAAGAACAAGCAAGAACAAGGATAGTGAGCAACCTGAATTTGCTAGATATAAAAGTCGCACAAGGATAGTTGAGGTTCTGTAACACGAATCTGTTGGTCTAGCCGACACAAGAGAACGTGGAGTTTGCACAAGGGGCTAAACTGATCTAAACAAAACCTAAGTCCTAGAAACAGAGGCGGCGGCTCCTATATAGTGAAAACAACCAGGAGAGGCGTCCTAAAGGGTACACCCTAGGGTTACAAGGCCCATGGGCCCAAGTGGAGGTGGCGCAGCACCCTTTTGACTCGGACTTAGAAACCTACGTGGATTGTTTTGATGATTCCGGCCGGCTCGGATGGAATTTGAAGATGAGGTTGGATCCATTGGAAAGTAGACTTTATAAGCTTTCCATGAAGTACAAGAACGTCCCAAACGGAGTCCGTATGAAGAAGTTATGTCCGTTTAAACTTGCACCATTGCAGCAGTCCGAATCCGATTCCAGTACGTGACCAACGTGGACTCTTTTAACGATTGCGGCCGGCTCGGATAGAATTTGAAGATGAGGTTGGATCCGTTGGAAAGTAGACTTCATAAGCTTTCCATGAAGTACAAGAACGTCCCAAACGGAGTCTGTATGAGGAAGTTATGCCCGTTTGAACTTGATACCATCGCAGCAGTCCGAGTCTGATTCCAAAACGTGTCCAACTCGAATTCGTGCTTGACTTGGTCCCAAAGTGACGTGGTGACCTCCCTTATTCCTTCCATGCATGTCCAGGACTCCATGTCTCTTTCCTTCATCCTTTCCCAAGTTCCTAAGCACAATTAAATCACTTGCATTAGGTAGCGGTCTATTCTTAGTAACATATGAAGGCTGAAGAAACGAATTCACCTTTAGTTCAATCTTGATATTGGGCGCTATTATCGTATGTGTTTGTGGCGTGGTCACATCAGCTCGGGGTGTTTGGCACTCAGTTTCATTTCATGTCGTGATTTCGTCCCCACGAAGTTTACTGATGCCGTCGTACCCCATTGTAAAGGGAAGTCTCACACCGCCTCCCACGGATTCGAAATGCATGCTAAAATGAGCGAGGGCACATATGAAGTCCATTCAGGATGGTGGCACTCAGTTTCATTGCGTGTCCCAATTTCGTCCCATGTAGCTCATCGTACCAGTTGGAACCTTTTAGGAGAAAAGTTACGCACCGACTCGGACGGATTTGAGATTCTTGCCGAAATGAGCTAGGCGCATGTGAAGCGCACTCGTGGTCTTTGCCACTCAGTTTCATTCCGTGCCTCGATTTCGTCCCGCACGAGCTCATAGTACCCTCGGACCTGTTGTGGAGTTAAGTTTCACGCCAAGAGGGACGGATTCAAATGCATTCCAACATAAGCTAGACCATATCAAGTCCATTCGGGTGTTTGGCTCTCAGTCTCGTTCCGTAGCTCGATTTCATGCGTGTAGAGTTTGCAGCACTGTGGAACCCGCAGGAGGTAGGTTCCACGGCGACACGGACGGAACCAAAATGCATGTGAAGTGAGGTAGGGCGCAGATGATGTGCATTACTGGTGTCTGGCACTCGGTTTCATTTCGTGATTCGATTTCCTTCGCGTAGAGTTTGTAGTGCCTACCGGAACCCATCGTGGGGATTGCTTCACACCGACTCAGGCGGATTCGAAGCACACGCTGAAACGACCAATGGTGCATACGAAGTACATTCGCGGTGTTTGGCAGTCAGTTTCTTTTCGTGCCATGATTTCGTCCGCATGCCGTTTACTAAAGCCATCGTTACCCACTACGAAGGAAACTTTCACAGCGACTTGGGCGGATTCGAAACGGGTGCTGCAATAATCTAGGGCGCATACGAAATCCATTTAGGGTGTGGCACTCAGATTCATTTCGTACCTCGAGTTCGTCCGCGTGTTGTTTGTCACACTAGTTGCAACTCGTTGTCGTGAAAAGTTTCACACCGCTCGTGCAGATTTGAAATGGTTGCCAATATGAGCTTGGGCGGATGTGAAGTCCGCCGGTGTTTGGCACTCAGTTTCATTTCATGTCGTGATTTCGCCCCACGAAGTTTATCGATGCCGTCGCATTCCCACTGTAAAGGGAAGTCTCACACCGCCTCCCACGGATTCGAAATGCATGCTAAAATGAGCGAGGGCACATATGAAGTCCATTCAGGATGGTGGCACTCAGTTTCATTGCGTGTCCCAATTTCGTCCCATGTAGCTCATCGTATCAGTTGGAACCTTTAGGAGAAAAGTTACGCACCGACTCGGACGGATTTGAGATTCTTGCCGAAATGAGCTAGGGCGCATGTGAAGCGCACTCGTGGTCTTTGCCACTCAGTTTCATTCCGTGCCTCGATTTCGTCCCCGCACGGAGCTCATAGTACCCTCGGAACCTGTTGTGGAGTTAAGTTTCACGCCAAGAGGGACGGATTCGAAATGCATTCCAACATAAGCTAGACCATATCGAAGTCCATTCGGGTGTTTGGCTCTCGATCTCGCATCGTAGATCGATTTCATGCGTGTAGAGTTTGCAGTACTGTGGAACCCGTTGTGGAGGTAGGTTCCACGGCGACACGGACGGAACCAAAATGCATGTGAAGTGAGGTAGGCGCAGATGATGTGCATTATGGTGTCCGCACTCGGTTTCATTTCGTGATTCGATTTCCTTCGCGTAGAGTTTGTAGGGCCTACCGGAACCCATCGTGGGGGATTGCTTCACACCGACTCAGGCGGATTCGAAGCACACGCTGAAACGACCAATGGTGCATACGAAGTACATTCGCGGTGTTTGGCGATCGTTTCTTTTCGTGCCATGATTTCGCCCGCATGCCGCTTACTAAAGCCATCGTTACCCACTACGGCGAAACTTTCACAGCGACTTGGGCGGATTCGAAACGGGTGCTGCAATAATCTAGGGCGCATACGAAATCCATTTAGGGTGTGGCACTCAGATTCATTTCGTACCTCGAGTTCGTCCGCGTGTTGTTTGTCACACTAGTTGCAACCTGTTGTCAGGAAAAGTTTCACACCGGCTCGCGCAGATTTGAAATGGTTGCCAATATGAGCTTGGGCGGATGTGAAGTCCGCTCGGGGTGTTTGGCACTCAGTTTCATTTCATGTCGTGATTTCGTCCCCACGGTTTATCGATGCCGTCGCACCCCCTCAGTAAGGGAAGTCTCACACCGCCTCCCACGGATTCGAAATGCATGCTAAAATGAGCGAGGGCACATATGAAGTCCATTCAGGATGGTGGCACTCAGTTTCATTGCGTGTCCCAATTTCGTCCCATGTAGCTCATCGTACCAGTTGGAACCTTTTAGGAGAAAAGTTACGCACCGACTCGGACGGATTTGAGATTCTTGCCGAAATGAGCTAGGGCGCATGTGAAGCGCACTCAGGGTCTTTGCCACTCAGTTTCATTCCGTGCCTCGATTTCGTCCGCACGGAGCTCATAGTACCCCTCGGAACCTGATGAGGCGATGGGGTCCCGATCTTCCGATAGGTTGATAACTATCGATTTCGGTGGAGATGACTCTTGCGATCCGACTACAACCGTACGAGACGTCACGTGCGCCTTAGCAATCGCTGAACCAACCCCAAGATGTTATCAACCGTGCCAAGAACACGGTTGACCTGACCACGAAGGTCTATTCCTGCATGCAACCGAAGAACACGCAAGAACAAGGATAGTGAGCAACCTGAAACTTGCTAGATATAAAAGTCGCACAAGGATAGTTGAGGTTCTGTAACACGAATCTGTTGGTCTAGCCGACACAAGAGAACGTGGAGTTTGCACAAGGGGCTAAACTGATCTAAACAAAACCTAACCCTAAAAGCTATGAATAACAGGCTTATATAACCCCTTGGGACGTCCACAAGGTCCCCAAACTGAGTACAACTCAACCCAACATTGTATTAGACTCAAACTCATACAAAAAGGAAACCCTGATTTTTCCACCGTCACATTATTTTGGATATTGCGGCGCGACCAGAAGGGTTATGAAGCTGGGGCCTTACCCATTGGATGGGCCTTGGAATAAGCTTTCCAACAAGCACAAGAACGCCTAAATCGGACTCCGCTTGTGAAAGTTATGGCCGCTTTATTAAAGGCCTGTCTGGCTGTCCTGAACCGAGTCCGAATTGAATTCTGAGTTGATTCCGAGTTTGATTTCGGTTGGGCTTGTGGAAATTCCGAATTGGGCTTGAAACCTCATCCAAAACATGGGCTTTAAGTTCTTGGACCTCTCCCTTTGCTCTCCCACTCTATGGCTTCTCCTTGGCTTTATTCTTCCTTGTTTTTCTCCATTGCTTTGACGCCGCCTCCTTCGCCCCTCTCGGTTCAAAAGTCTTCCATTTGTCAAACCTAAGAATGTACAAAGTAGTGACATGAGGTAGTACCTCATTCTCATGAATAACATTAGTAGGAATAGATAGAAACGAATTCACCTTTTGTTCAATCTTGATATTAGGTGCTATGGCCGATACGCTTGTGACATGGTTACATCATCCTCCCCTTCTTGACAGAAAACCGTCCTCGGTTTTAACATATGTGTAGGCTCACGTATTGCATGATCTTGATCATAAATCTCGGTACATGATAATAAACGCAACAAACTCTCATTATGTAATATCATAAGTTCTTTATCAAACAAAGTGAAACCTGTTTGAAACGAACTCACCTGAAAATTTAAGTGATGCATTCTTGTAATTGAAACAACAAGCATAGCAAATGTGGTTGTATCCATAGGGTACATGTTCTCATCATTCTCCCTTCTTGAAAATAAAGCCGTCCTCGGCTTTTGATAAGCTGAAAGTATGGTAACAAAGAAGCCAAGGTGTATGCATGGTATATGTATATGTCATCCGCTTTAACGGTTCTTCGTTGTTGCACAATTAATGCTATAACACAGCAGCAATCATAAAAGCTCATTGTATTATTAACCCAAAAGTAATCATATATGTTAATGAGCAAATCAAAATTTCTCACATAGCAATTATTGCAACTAGTTTTGCAAATGTAAGTGAAGCATTTATGCAATTCAAATCTCTGAAGTTGTAAACTTGTAGTGGTGGCACATATGGGCAAAGCTACAACTTTTGGAATCAAGCAAAGTTTATCCATATAATCAGATTTGAATTGAGCAATAGCAAATTCATCTAGTAAGGGAGAAAAGATTTGCAAGTTCTTCCATACATCAATTTCATTATTCAGATTGTCAATGTTAGATGGTTCAACAAGAG
Source organism: Dendrocalamus sinicus (assembly GCA_036346575.1). Lineage (NCBI taxonomy): Eukaryota > Viridiplantae > Streptophyta > Magnoliopsida > Poales > Poaceae > Dendrocalamus > Dendrocalamus sinicus. Next base: position 39,661 of record JAYEVI010000285.1, read on the forward strand.
AAGAACACATAGGCATTGAATGATCACTAAATTTTATTTTTCTTTCATAATGAACAAGATTGAGCATACAAGAGTTGTTGTTCAAAACAACAAGCTTCAATTCATCCATGTGATCACAAGTTATGCATATTCGATATACAAGAAATTGATTTCTACACCATAATCTCCAATCAAATTAAACTTATACCCAGGGTGTAGGCACTAAACAAGAATTTCGAACATGCAAGTTCAGAAACTTTCTCCATAGCACAATCCAAACTAACGGCCTCATTAAGCTTGATATAGCACAATGCATCAGCAGGGGATATTCTATCAAATACTTCCTTATGTGTAATTAATTCGACATGTACAAAATTATGAGAATTTAGATCAGCACATGGTTCATTCAAGTCAACACAAGGAATATCAAAAGATTGCACTACAGCAGGTATATACTCACAAAGTTGCTCTATGTCTTGTTGTAGCACCAAATTAGTACCTTTGTCATTATCGTCCTCATCGAGATCTGTAGGTACCTCAAACTTCTCCACTAATGGCACAAGATGCACCAGATCATCCTTCTCTTCTTCAAGTATCTCGGTGGTATCTGTAGATGGAGTAGGAACCAAAATAATATCAACATTTTCAGTTACCTCATGTTGCACCTCGCTTGTGACCGTGGGTGCTGGAGGTACAAAACGATGTCGCAATTTCTTTTCATCTGCTCCCATGTGTATATATAGTGGTACTCGAGATTTGACCACCAATGTTGAACATCACCAATCAGCGCCGCCCTTGCCATGCTCATCTTCTCATAAGGATCAAGATCTTGTCTTTCAAAATAGCTATCCATCATAGTAACCCACAAGAAGTAGTCCGACGACGTACTCTCAGCGGTGAGTGGCAAGATATATACTGGTAATTGTTTCCTTCGAGTTCAAATCTGCCCGCGATGACATCATAATCTACCAATTTTCTCAAGCCTGTCATTGTTAGTAGAAAACAAGGAAACAAATCACAAGTAAATGTTCCTATCAACTACTAGGATATGGAGGCCCAAATCAAGTCACGCATCTCTCAAGCTCTTACCAAATTCTTACAAGTTCTTACCAAAGCAAACATGATGTGACCACGCCACAAACACATACGACAATAGCGCCCAATATCAAGATTGAACTAAAGGTGAATTCGTTTCTTCAGCCTTCATATGTTACTAAGAATAGACCGCTACCTAATGCAAGTGATTTAATTGTGCTTAGGAACTTGGGAAAGGATGAAGGAAAGGGACATGGAGTCCTGGACATGCATGGAAGGAATAATGGAGGTCACCACGTCACTTTGGGACCAAGTCAAGCACGAATTCGAGTTGGACACGTTTTGGAATCAGACTCGGACTGCTGCGATGGTACCAAGTTCAAACAGGCATAACTTCCTCATACGGACTCCGTTTGGGACGTTCTTGTACTTCATGGAAAGCTTATGAAGTCTACTTTCCAACGGATCCAACATCATCTTCAAATTCTATCCGAGCCGGCCGCAATCGTCAAAAGAGTCCACGTTGGTCACGTACTGGAATCGGATTCGGACTGCTGCAATGGTGCAAGTTTAAACGGACATAACTTCCTCATACGGACTCCGTTTGGGACGTTCTTGTACTTCATGGAAAGCTTATCAAGTCTACTTTCCAATGGATCCAACCTCATCTTCAAATTCCATCCGAGTCGGCCGGAATCATCAAAATAATTCACGTAGGTTTCTGAGTCCGAGTCAAAAGGGTGCTGCGCCACCTCCACTTGGGCCCATGGGCCTTGTAACCCTAGGGTGTACCCTTTGGGACGCCTCCCCTGGTTGTTTTCACTATATAGGAGCCGCCGCCTCCGTTTCTAGGACTGAGGTTTTGTTTAGATCAGTTTAGCCCCTTGTGCAAACTCCACGTTCTCTTGTGTCGGCTAGACCAACAGATTCGTGTTACAGAACCTCAACTATCCTTGTGCGACTTTTATATCTAGCAAGTTTCAGGTTGCTCACTATCCTTGTTCTTGCGTGTTCTTCGGTTGCATGCAGGAATAGACTCGTGGTCAGGTCAACCGTGTTCTTGGCACGGTTGATAACATCTTGGGGTTGGTTCAGCGATTGCTAAGGCGCACGTGACGCCTCGCACGGTTGTAGTCGGATCGCAAGAGTCATCTCCACCGAAATCGATAGTTATCAGTCCTATCGGAAGATCGGGACCCCATCGCCTCATCAGTTGGTATCAGAGCTTCAGTTGACCGGTAGGAATTCTTTGTATCCCTAGTTAGTAGATTGATTTTTATTTCCCATAGTCCAGAAAAAATTGCCCCACAAAAAGAGTTAATTTCCGCTGTCCAAACCCCGTTGTGCCTTTCAATCTGTTAGTTTTGGTTTGCTAAATTGAATTTGTGTCCGTTTTAGCTTTGTCTAGTTGCTGGTCATATCCTTGATTCCATAAAAAATCCAAACAAAAAAAAATCCCCACACCAAACCCTAATTCCAATTCGGCTGATTTTTCCTTCCTCTGCAGCCGCCACCAAAAACGCCATATCTTTTGATTCCGAGATTATTTTTGAGTGAGACCACCGCCATTAGATTCAAAAATTCATCATCCATCTATCTGTAAAATTTCACGTCATTCCAGCAAGGCAGTTAAGAGATATCTGCGGTGCAAGTTCACCTAAAAATCCAGATTGAATCTGCAACAGCCGGCACTTGTGAATTTTGTGCGAATTTTTCGGTCGGTTTCCAGAACTTGGCCCCAAAACAAAAGTTGTAGAAAAAGCCGTCAGGAAACGGAGAAAAAAAGAATCATTGAAAAAAAGGCAACTGACAAAAAGTTACGGCCGAAATACCGACTTGCTGTCTAGTGGACAGAAATCTTCAGTTTCCAAGTTTTGGGTCAATCCTTGTGCCCTTCAATTCCAGATTGCATTCAATTGAATTATCTTGTATTTACCACTCCTATACATTACCATACACATATTTTAGCCTTCGTCCATCCTTGGTTGATCAGCAACATAGGCTAAGTGCTAGATACGAACTATAATTCAATTCTGTGCAATTTCTGAAATTAATTGATTGTTTTCCTTCGCTACAAAATACATAGCCTATCCAAGCTCCACTTTTCTACTAACCGAACAGGTCTCGCTGTGCCTTGCAATCGCTTTACTCATCACTTGAGTTAGATTTATCACGAACCAGCCACCGGTTGCACCACCTGTTTGTTTTGGTAAGAACTTGTAAGAATTTGGTAAGAGCTTGAGAGATGTGTGACTTGATTTGAGCCTCCATAACCTAGTAGTTGATAGGAACATTTACTTGTGATTTGTTTCCTTGTTTTCTACTAACAATGACAGGCTTGAGAAAATTGGTAGATTATGATGTCATCGCGGGCAGATTTGAACTTGAAGGGAAACAATTACGGTATATATCTTGCCACTCACCGCTGAGAGTACGTCGTCGGACTACTTCTTGTGGGTTACTATGATGGATAGCTACTTTGAAAGACAAGATCTTGATCCTTATGAGAAGATGAGCTTGGCAAGGACGGCGCTGATCGGTGATGTTCAACATTGGTGGTCAAATCTCGAGTTCCACTATATATACACATGGGAGGAGATGAAAAGAAATTGCGACATCGCTTTGTACCTCCAGCACCCACGGTCACAAGCGAGGTGGAACCTGAGGTAATTGAAAATGTTGATATTGTTTTGGTTCCTACTCCATCTACAGATACCACCGAGATACTTGAAGAGGTGAAGGATGATCTGGTGCATCTGATGCCATTAGAGGAGAAGTTTGAGGTACCTACATGATCTGATGAGGACGATAATGACAAAGGTACTGATTTGGTGCTACAACAAGACATAGATCAACCTTGTGAGTATATACCTGCTGTAGTGCAATTTTTGATATTCCTTGTGTTGACTTGAACGAACCATGTGCTGATCTAAATGCTCATAATTTTGCACATGTTGAATTAATTACACATAAGGAAGTATTTGATAGAATATCTCCTGCTGATGCATTGTGCTATATCATGCTTAATGAGGCCGTTAGTTTGGATTGTGCTATAGAGAAAGTTTCTGAACTTGCATGTTCGAAATTCTTGTTTAGTGCCTACACCCCTGGTATAAGTTTAATTTGATTGGAGATTACGGTGTAGACAATCAATTTTTTGTATATCGAATATGCATAACTTGTGATCACATGGATGAATTGAAGCTTGCTGTTTTAGACAACAATTCTTGTGTGTTGAATCTTGTTCAATATGAGAGGGGAGTAAAATTTAGTATTCATCCAATGCCTATGTGTTCATCTCTTTTGCATCATCTAGTATGGACAATCTGAATAAAGATTATGAATTATGGAAGAACACACAAATCTCTTCACCCTTGCTGGATAAATTTGCTATTGCTCCATTGGGATATGATTATATGGATGAACTATGCTTAATTCCAAAAGTTGTAGCTTTGCCCATATGTGCCACCACTTCAAGTTTACAACTTCAGATATTTCAATTGCATAAATGCGTCACTTACATTTGCAAATCTAGTTGCAATAATTGCTGTGTGAGAAATTTTAATTTGGTCATTGACATATATGATTACTTTTGGGTTAATAATACAATGAGCTTTTATGATTGCTGCTGTGTTATAGCATTAATTGTGCACCAACGAAGAACCGTTAAAACGGATGACATATACATATACCATGCATACACCTTGGCTTCTTTGTTACCATACTTTCAGTTTATCAAAAGCCGAGGACGGCTTTGTTTTCAAGAAGGGGAGGATGATGAGGACATGACCCCTATGGATACAACCATATTTGCTATGCTTGTTGTCCTAGTTATAAGAGTTCCTACGCATCGCTTAAATTATAAGGTGAGCTCGTTTCAAAGAGGTTTCACTTTGTTTGACAAAGAACTTATGATATTACATAGTGAGAGTTTGTTGCGTTTGTTATTATGTACCGACATTTATGATGAAGATCATGCAATACGTGAAGCTACACATATGCTAAAACCGAGGACGGTTTTCTATCAAGAAGGGGAGGATGATGTGACCACGCCACAAACACATACGACAATAGCGCCCAATATCAAGATTGAACTAAAGGTGAATTCGTTTCTTCAGCCTTCATATGTTACTAAGAATAGACCGCTACCTAATGCAAGTGATTTAATTGTGCTTAGGAACTTGGGAAAGGATGAAGGAAAGGGACATGGAGTCCTGGACATGCATGGAAGGAATAATGGAGGTCACCACGTCACTTTGGGACCAAGTCAAGCACGAATTCGAGTTGGACACGTTTTGGAATCAGACTCGGACTGCTGCGATGGTACCAAGTTCAAACAGGCATAACTTCCTCATACGGACTCCGTTTGGGACGTTCTTGTACTTCATGGAAAGCTTATGAAGTCTACTTTCCAACGGATCCAACATCATCTTCAAATTCTATCCGAGCCGACCGCAATCGTCAAAAGAGTCCACGTTGGTCACGTACTGGAATCGGATTCGGACTGCTGCAATGGTGCAAGTTTAAACGGACATAACTTCCTCATACGGACTCCGTTTGGGACGTTCTTGTACTTCATGGAAAGCTTATCAAGTCTACTTTCCAATGGATCCAACCTCATTTTCAAATTCCATCCGAGTCGGCCGGAATCATCAAAATAATTCACGTAGGTTTCTGAGTCCGAGTCAAAGGGTGCTGCGCCACCTCCACTTGGGCCCATGGGCCTTGTAACCTAGGGTGTACCCTTTGGGACGCCTCCTGGTTGTTTTCACTATATAGGAGCCGCCGCCCCGTTTCTAGGACTTAGGTTTTGTTTAGATCAGTTTAGCCCCTTGTGCAAACTCCACGTTCTCTTGTGTCGGCTAGACCAACAGATTCGTGTTACAGAACCTCAACTATCCTTGTGCGACTTTTATATCTAGCAAGTTTCAGGTTGCTCACTATCCTTGTTCTTGCGTGTTCTTCGGTTGCATGCAGGAATAGACCTTCGTGGTCAGGTCAACCGCGTTCTGGCACGGTTGATAACATCTTGGGGTTGGTTCAGCGATTGCTAAGGCGCAAGTGACGTCTCGTACGGTTGTAGTCGGATCGCAAGAGTCATCTCCACCGAAATCGATAGTTATCATCCTATCGGAAGATCGGGACCCCATCGCCTCATCAAAACAGGTGGTGCAACCGGTGGCTGGTTCGTGATAAATCTAACTCAAGTGATGAGTAAAGCGATTGCAAGGTACAGCGAGACCTGTTTGGTTAGTAGAAAAGTGGAGCTTGGATAGGCTATGTATTTTGTAGCAAAGGAAAACAATCAATTAATTTCAGAAATTGCACAGAATTGAATTATAGTTCGTATCTAGCACTTAGCCTATGTTGCTGATCAACCAAGGATGAAATGATGAGGACATCCTTTCCATGCATACAACCATGCCGACTCCATATCAAACTGAAACTATGATACAAGGACCAATGACTAGAGCGCGAGCACGTCTGCTTAACCATCAGGTGAATGCGTTCCTAAGTTTGCATACAAATGTTTCAAAGAATGGAATACTACTTAATTCTTGTGATGATTTAATTGTCCTTAGGAACCATGGGGAAGAACCACATGAGCTCAAGTATAGAAGTGGAACCGTCAAGCGCAAACCAAGTCCTGTTCACGAGTTTGACTCGGATTCGGCCTTGTTGACAACGCCTACTTCAAACGGCCGTAACTTTTGATCCAGAAGGTTTCTCGGGGCCCATGAGTACTTGTTGGAAAGCTCTTGAAGTCTACTTTCAGATGGATCCGGCCTCACCTCCAAATTCCATCCGAGTCGACCAGAAACTGCAAAACAATTCACGTCGCTTTTCCAGTCCGAGTCAAAGTGGGCCTTGGGCCTTGTAATTCGAGTCCTATTCGGCTTCCTTGTGTTTTGGCCGACCCTCCACCTTCCGTGACCCTTAAATAGGCAGCCGCACCCTCTTCTAGGGTTTGGGTTTTGTTTAGACTAAGTTAGCTTTTGCTGCTTTGCCTTGTACTCGCGCGTGTCGGCTAGACCGCCCGAATACTTGTCTTCGGAACCCCACCGTTTCTCTGTTTTGGATTGAATCTTACATCGTTATTTGCAATTGAGTTGCTGTTCATCTTGTTCTTGCTTGTTCTTCGATTGCTTGCAGGAAGAAGAACCCTCGTGGTTAGGTTGATCGTGCGCCGACAAGGTCACGAACAATCTCTGGAGTTGGTGTATCGATCGCTAAGGCGCAACGTCCCTGGATGGTTGTAGTCGGTCGTCAACGCCATCTCTTTCCCCAATCGAATCTACCACTCTCATCGAAAGATCGGGACCCCTAGTGCTATCAGTTGGTATCAGAGCTCAAGGTTGATCGGTGAGAGATCTTATCTAGTCTTTGCAATTTTTACCTACAGTCCAGAAAACCAAAAAAAAATAGCAGATCAGATCTATTCCCCAAAATCCGAAACAATTTGAGCCTTTATCTATTGCTGCATAGTCCTTGTTTGTTGAGTCTTCGATTTGCATCGTCGTGTCCTTTGCTGGTCTTAGTGTCTAGTTCCTTTAGAGTTTGAGTTCTGTTCACGTTTTGGACTCACCGCTGCGCTTAGATCCGAACTGTCATAGGAGGGCAAAAAAAAAAAGAGGAGGACTCGGTTGCTGCCCTAATTGGACTTGGAGTAGGACTCGGTTTCTGCCCTAATTGGTATTGGAGTAGGGCACGAATTCGGATTCAACTACATCGTGTGTGAAAAAAAAAGAGAAAAGAAGGAACAGGCAGCCGCATCTAGAAGAGCCGCGGCATAAAAAAAAAGAAGAAAAAAAACAGAGGAGAGAGAAACAGCTAACTTTTGCATACGACCTCCGATTGAGGCGATTCTTGATCCGTTGGAAAGGAAATCGGAAGATAGAGTGAAAAAAGAAGGCTGGAAAACGGAGATTTCAGAGCGCGTAAGCCATCAGGCACATACGCGGCAGCCGACCCCAAAACGCGTCGTTTAGGCCCTCAAAACAGGCCCGCAAACCGAGGAAAATCAAGTTTCTCGAATTCGCTCAAAATTGACAGAGCCCTTCTGCACGTGATTCTAAGGTACCCTGTGAAGACGGCACCTTTTTCGAGCTCGAACTCCGTGTGCAACGCCATCTAGTTTCTTTCGCACGGTGTGTCTTCGTTTGTGTTCTAGGCTCGCGTCTCTAGTACGGTCTAGCCTAGGACCAGCACGGTGCCGTCGTTGAGCGATCATTCAACTTGCTTTGACTAATGTGGTTCTAGTTATCCTTTGTTCACTCTCAGCCCACCTATAGCTCCACAGATTTGGCTACCACCTCACAGGGACTAGCGACCAAGGCAGCGATACACCCAATTTCCAGGAGATATTGTCTTGACTTGTCGGCTGCCATCACCTCCTGCTCGCTGTGGTAAGAACTTGTAAGAGCTTGACAGAACAGGTTGAGAGTGTGCGACTTGATTTAACCACATCCCAGTAGTTGTGAGGGTATAACCTGCAGTTTTATTATTTTTATCTTCTTGGTTTGTTTCTTGTGTTCTTCTAACAATGTCGGAGAACCGAGGACTGCGGGCAGCGCAACATTCCCCTCGGACTAGGGGCATCATACAACACTTTGAGCGCCAAATGAAGCTGCACACTGAAGGACTTGATGAGGATGTACGGGTCACCAACGAACGCCTTGGCCAATTGGAGGCGCGCAGATCGACACCAACACTACGCTTGCAACATTGGAGGCTTCGTTGGCACCATCAACACCTCACTTGCTGAGATTTTGAGACGTCTTGATGAGAGGGGCGTGCATCTCCGCTGCACCGACTCAGCGTACTCGTGCCAACATTGGTGTCTTGGGCAGCAGGTGGGACGAAAATGGTGGAGACGATTATGCGGTGACACTCGAGATTGATGATGATGAGGACGCTCACCGTCAACGCCAACCACGCGGGCTGAGGTGCGTGACAATGATGAATCGCTTGGTAAGATTAAGTTCACTATGCCACTTTTTGATGGAAAATATAACCCCGATGCTTATATCACTTGGGAATTGGCTGTTGATCAGAAATTTGCTTGTCATGCATTCCTGAAAACAAAAGGGTTAGGGCTGCTACTAGTGAGTTTACTGATTTTGCGTCTGTTTGGTGGAGTGAATATTCTAAGAAAAATCCTTTCACCATACCACAAACTTGGGATGCATTAAAAGAATCATGCGAGCTAGATTTGTTCCCTCATATTATGCACGTGATTTGTTACATAAGTTGCAACAATTGAGGCAAGGTAGTAAAAGCGTAGAGGAATATTTTCAAGAATTGCAAACAGGCATGCTGCGTTGTGACTTAGAGGAAACTGAGGAAGCCGCTATGGCTAGGTTTATGGGTGGTTTGAATCGGGAAATTCAGGATATCTTAGCTTACAAGGAATATAATTCTATCACTCGTTTATTTCATCTTGCTTGTAAAGCTGAAAGAGAAGTACAGGGACGACGCGCGAGCACTAGGACTAACGCTTCTGCAGGTCGTGGAAACATTTGGTCTCAACGTGCATCCGCCGCACCATCAAGCCAACCCCCTGCACCTTCTTCCTCCAACAGCAAGCCACGGTTGTCATCATCAAATTCGGCATCTCGGGCATCCGAAGCAACAAAGGGGGCAGCCCAAGCACATGCAAAGAGCTCTTCGTCCGTTGCATCTACGGGACGAACAAGGGATATCCAATGTCATCAATGCAAGGGGTATGGCCATGTGAGGAGTGAGTGCCCAACCAAGCGTGTTCTGATTGTGAGAGATGATGGTGGGTATTCTTCTGCTAGTGATTTGGATGAGGATACATATGCTATGCTTGCAGCTGACCATGCAGGTAGTGGGAAGGAGCAAGAAGAAGAGCACATTGGTGCTGAAGATGCAGAGCGCTATGAGAGCCTCATTGTGCAGCGTGTGTTGAGTGCACAAATGGAGAGGGCGGAGCAAAATCAGCGGCACATCCTTTTCCAAACAAAGTGCGTCGTGAAGGAACGTTCATGCCGAGTGATAATTGATGGAGGGAGCTGCAACAACTTGGTGAGCTCCGATATGGTGGAGAAGCTTGCGTTGAACACCAAACCTCACCCACACCCTTACTACATTCAATGGTTCAATAACAGCGGCAAGGTGAAGGTAACACGAATGGTGAGAGTAAATTTTGCTATTGGTTCTTATCACGATGTTGTAGAATGCGATGTTGTCCCTATGCAAGCATGCTCTATGCTGTTAGGTAGACCGTGGCAATATGATAAAGATTCACTGCATCATGGTAAGACAAACCAATATTCTTTTGTGCATCATGACAAGAAAATTGTGTTACATCCTATGTCTCCTGAAGCTATTTTCAAAGATGAGATTGCTAGAGCTAGTAGAGAGAAAAATCAGGAGCATAATAGGAGTGAAAATCAGATTGTTGCAAGTGAACTTGAGCAACATAAAAGAAAAACTCTAAATCTGTTCATGAGAATAAAACTGAGATTAAATTGAAAGGTGCATGTTTTCTTGCTACTAAGTCTGATGTGAATGAGCTGGATGCTAGTACTTCTATTTGCTATGCCTTACTTTGCAAACAAGCTTTATTTTCATTTGAGGAGGTACCTTCTTCTGTGCCTCCTGCTGTCACTAATCTTTGCAGGAGTACATGGATGTCTTTCCAAAGGACGTGCCACCGGGGCTACCACCAGTCGAGGGATTGAGCACAGATTGATTTGATTCCCGGGCATCTTTGCCCAATCGTGCGCCATACAGGACCAATCCGGAAGAAACTAAGGAGATTCAGCATCAAGTTCAAGAATTGCTTGATAAAGGTTATGTGCGTGAGTCTCTTAGCCCTTGTGCTGTTCCGGTAATTTTAGTGCCTAAGAAAGATGGATCATGGCGTATGTGTGTGGACTGTAGAGCGATCAATAACATTACCATTAGATATCGTCACCCTATTCCTAGGTTAGATGATATGCTTGATGAATTAAGTGGCTCTATTGTCTTCTCTAAAGTTGATTTGCGTAGTGGGTACCACCAAATTCGCATGAAATTGGGAGATGAATGGAAAACAGCATTTAAAACTAAGTTCGGTTTGTATGAGTGGTTAGTAATGCCATTTGGTTTAACTAATGCACCTAGCACATTCATGAGATTAATGAACGAGGTTTTGCGTGCTTTCATTGGTAAATTTGTAGTGGTCTATTTTGATGATATATTGATATATAGCAGATCACTAGAGGAACACCTTTGCCATTTACGTGCTGTTTTTGATGCTTTACGTAATGCACGCTTATTTGGTAACGTTGAGAAGTGCACATTTTGCACGGATCGAGTCTCTTTCTTGGCTATGTTGTTACTCCACAGGGCATAGAAGTTGATCAAGCCAAGGTTGAGGCAATACAGAGTTGGCCGACTCCTAAAACGGTCACGCAGTGCGAAGTTTTCTAGGACTTGCTGGATTCTATCGTCGTTTTGTGAAGGATTTCAGCACCATCGCTGCACCATTGAATGAGCTCACTAAAAGGGGGTGCCGTTTACTTGGGGGAATGCACAGGAAGACGCCTTCAACACATTGAAAGATAAGTTAGCACATGCACCATTACTCCAACTTCCAGATTTTAGTAAGACTTTTGAGCTAGAATGTGATGCTAGTGGAATTGGATTGGGTGGTGTGCTGTTGCAAGAAGGTAAACCTGTGGCATACTTTAGTGAAAAATTGAGTGGGCCTAGTTTGAACTATTCTACTTATGATAAGGAATTATATGCTCTAGTTCGAACTTTAGAGACATGGCAACATTATTTATGGCCCAAAGAATTTGTCATTCATTCTGATCATGAGTCATTAAAGCATATTAGAAGTCAAGCAAAATTGAACCGTAGGCATGCAAAGTGGGTTGAATTCATAGAGTCTTTTCCTTATGTCATAAAACACAAAAAGGAAAGGAGAATGTTATTGCTGATGCATTGTCTAGGAGATATACCATGCTCTCACAACTTGACTTCAAAATTTTTGGATTGGAAACAATTAAGGAGCATTATGTTCATGATGATGACTTTAAAGACGTGTTGCTGAATTGCCAAGAGGGAAAAACGTGGAATAAATTTGTTCTAAATGATGGATTTGTGTTTAGAGCTAACAAACTATGCATTCCAGCTAGCTCCGTTTGTTTGTTGTTGTTACAGGAAGCGCATGGAGGTGGGCTGATGGGGCATTTTGGAGCGAAGAAGACGGAAGACATACTTGGTAGTCATTTCTTTTGGCCAAAGATGAGACGTGATGTGGAACGTTTTGTTGCTCGCTGCACTACGTGTCAAAAGGCTAAGTCACGACTTAATCCTCACGGTTTGTATATGCCTCTACCTGTTCCTAGTGTGCCTTGGGAAGATATTTCTATGGACTTTGTTTTAGGACTGCCTAGGACAAAGAAGGGGAGGGATAGCATATTTGTTGTTGTGGATAGATTTTCTAAGATGGCACACTTCATACCATGTCATAAAAGTGATGATGCTTCCAATATTGCTGATTTGTTCTTTCGTGAAGTTGTTCGTTTGCATGGTGTGCCAAATACAATAGTTTCCGATCGTGACACTAAATTCCTTAGCCATTTTTGGAGAACTTTATGGGCTAAATTGGGGACTAAGCTGTTATTTTCGACTACGTGTCATCCCCAAACTGATGGGCAAACTGAAGTTGTGAATAGAACTTTATCTACCATGCTTAGGGCTGTTTTGAAAAAGAACATTAAAGTGTGGGAAGAATGCTTGCCTCATATTGAATTTGCTTATAATCGTTCGCTGCATTCTACTACAAAGTTGTGCCCTTTGAGATTGTCTATGGCTTTGTGCCTCGTGCTCCTATTGATTTGCTACCACTTCCATCTTCGGAGAAGTTAAATTTTGATGCTAAACAGCGTGCTGACTTGATGTTGAAATTGCATGAGACAACCAAAGAAAATATTGAACGCATGAATGCTAAATATAAACTTGCTGGTAGTAAAGGAAGGAGGCATTTAACTTTTCAACCGGGTGATTTAGTTTGGTTGCATTTGAGAAAAGAAAGATTTCCTGAATTGAGGAGGTCTAAGTTGATGCCTAGAGCTGATGGTCCTTTCAAAGTGTTGGAAAAGATTAATGACAATGCATATAAACTTGAGTTGCCTGCAGATTTTGGGGTTAGTCCCACCTTTAACATTGCAGATTTGAAGCCATACTTGGGAGAAGAAGATGAGCTTGAGTCGCGGACGACTCAAATGCAAGAAGGGGAGGATGATGAGGACATCCTTTCCATGCATACAACCATGCCGAATCCATATCAAACTGAAACTATGATACAAGGACCAATGACTAGAGCGCGAGCACGTCTGCTTAACCATCAGGTGAATGCGTTCCTAAGTTTGCATACAAATGTTTCAAAGAATGGAATACTACTTAATTCTTGTGATGATTTAATTGTCCTTAGGAACCATGGGGAAGAACCACATGAGCTCAAGTATAGAAGTGGAACCGTCAAGCGCAAACCAAGTCCTGTTCACGAGTTTGACTCGGATTCGGCCTTGTTGACAACGCCTACTTCAAACGTCCGTAACTTTTGATCCAGAAGGTTTCTCGGGGCCCATGAGTACTTGTTGGAAAGCTCTTGAAGTCTACTTTCAGATGGATCCGGCCTCACCTCCAAATTCCATCCGAGTCGACCAGAAACTGCAAAACAATTCACGTCGCTTTTCCAGTCCGAGTCAAAGTGGGCCCTGGGCCTTGTAATTCGAGTCCTATTCGGCTTCCTTGTGTTTTGGCCGACCCTCCACCTTCCGTGACCCTTAAATAGGCAGCCGCACCTCTTCTAGGGTTTGGGTTTTGTTTAGACTAAGTTAGCTTTTGCTGCTTTGCCTTGTACTCGCGGCGTGTCGGCTAGACCGCCCGAATACTTGTCTTCGAACCCCACCGTTTTCTGTTTTGGATTGAATCTTACATCGTTATTTGCAATTGAGTTGCTGTTCATCTTGTTCTTGCTTGTTCTTCGATTGCTTGCAGGAAGAAGAACCCTCGTGGTTAGTTTGATCGTGCGCCGACAAGGTCACGAACAATCTCTGGAGTTGGTGTATCGATCGCTAAGGCGCAACGTCCCTGGATGGTTGTAGTCGGGTCGTCAACGTCATCTCTTTCCCCAATCGAATCTACCACTCTCATCGAAAGATCGGGACCCCTAGTGCTATCAGTTGTGGAGTTAAGTTTCACGCCAAGAGGGACGGATTCGAAATGCATTCCAACATAAGCTAGACCATATCGAAGTCCATTCGGGGTGTTTGGCTCTCAGTCTCATTACGTGGCTCGATTTCATCCGTGTAGAGTTTGGAGTACCTGTGGAACCCGTTGTGGAGGTAGGTTCCACGGCGACACGGACGGAACCAAAATGCGTGTGAAGTGAGGTAGGGCGCAGATGATGTGCATTACTGGTGTCTGGCACTCAGTTTCATTTCGTGATTCGATTTCCTTCGCGTAGAGTTTGTAGTACCTACCGGAACCCATCGTGGGGGATTGTTTCACACCGACTCAGGCGGATTCGAAGCACATGCTGAAACGACCAATGGTGCATACGAAGTACATTCGCGGTGTTTGGCAGTCAGTTTCTTTTCGTGCCATGATTTCGTCCGCATGCCGTTTACTAAAGCCATCATTACCCACTACGAAGGAAACTTTCACAGCGACTTGGGCGGATTCGAAACGGGTGCTGCAATAATCTAGGGCGCATACGAAATCCATTTAGGGTGTTGGCACTCAGATTCATTTCGTACCTCGAGTTCGTCCGCGTGTTGTTTGTCACACTAGTTGCAACCTGTTGTCAGGAAAAGTTTCACACCGGCTCGTGCAGATTTGAAATGGTTGCCAATATGAGCTTGGGCGGATGTGAAGTCCGCTCGGGGTGTTTGGCACTCAGTTTCATTTCATGTCGTGATTTCGTCCCCACGAAGTTTACTGATGCCGTCGTACCCCACTGTAAAGGGAAGTCTCACACCGCCTCCCACGGATTCGAAATGCATGCTAAAATGAGCGAGGGCACATATGAAGTCCATTCAGGATGGTGGCACTCAGTTTCATTGCGTGTCCCAATTTCGTCCCATGTAGCTCATCGTACCAGTTGGAACCTGTTAGGAGAAAAGTTACGCACCGACTCGGACGGATCTGAAATTCTTGCCGAAATGAGCTAGGGCGCATGTGAAGCGCACTCAGGGTCTTTGCCACTCAGTTTCATTCCGTGCCTCGATTTCGTCCGCACGGAGCTCATAGTACCCCTCGGAACCTGTTGTGGAGTTAAGTTTCACGCCAAGAGGGACGGATTCGAAATGCATTCCAACATAAGCTAGACCATATCGAAGTCCATTCGGGGTGTTTGGCTCTCAGTCTCATTCCGTAGCTCGATTTCATCCGTGTAGAGTTTGGAGTACCTGTGGAACCCGTTGTGGAGGTAGGTTCCACGGCGACACGGACGGAACCAAAATGCATGTGAAGTGAGGTAGGGCGCAGATGATGTGCATTACTGGTGTCTGGCACTCGGTTTCATTTCGTGATTCGATTTCCTTCGCGTAGAGTTTGTAGTACCTACCGGAACCCATCGTGGGGGATTGTTTCACACCGACTCAGGCGGATTCGAAGCACATGCTGAAACGACCAATGGTGCATACGAAGTACATTCGCGGTGTTTGGCGATCAGTTTCTTTTAGTGCCATGATTTCGTCGCATGCCGTTTACTAAAGCCATCGTTACCCACTCTGAAGAAACTTTCACAGCGACTTGGGCTGATTGAAGCGGTGCTGCAATAATCTAGGCGCATCTGAAATCCATTTAGGTGTTGGCACTCAGATTCATTTCGTACCTCGAGTTCGTCGCGTGTTGTTTGTCACACTAGTTGCAACCTGTTGTCAGGAAAAGTTTCACACCGGCTCGTGCAGATTTGAAATGGTTGCCAATATGAGCTTGGGCGGATGTGAAGTCCGCTCGGGGTGTTTGGCACTCAGTTTCATTTCATGTCGTGATTTCGTCCCCACGAAGTTTACTGATGCCGTCGTATCCCTTTGTAAAGGAAGTCTCACACCGCCTCCCACGGATTGAAATGCATGCTAAAATGGCGAGGGCATATGAAGTCCATTCAGGATGGTGGCACTCAGTTTCATTGCGTGTCCCAATTTCGTCCCATGTAGCTCATCGTACCAGTTGGAACCTTTTAGGAGAAAAGTTACGCACCGACTCGGACGGATTTGAAATTCTTGCCGAAATGAGCTAGGGCGCATGTGAAGCGCACTCAGGGTCTTTGCCACTCAGTTTCATTCCGTGCCTCGATTTCGTCGCACGGAGCTCATAGTACCCCTCGGAACTGTTGTGGAGTTAAGTTTCACGCCAAGAGGGCGGATTGAAATGCATTCCAACATAAGCTAGACCATATCGAAGTCCATTCGGGTGTTTGGCTCTCGGTCTCGTTCGTGGCTCGATTTCATGCGTGTAGAGTTTGCGAGTACTGTGGAACCCGTTGTGGAGGTAGGTTCCACGGCGACACGGACGGAACCAAAATGCATGTGAAGTGAGGTAGGGCGCAGATGATGTGCATTACTGGTGTCTGGCACTCGGTTTCATTTCGTGATTCGATTTCCTTGGCGTAGAGTTTGTAGTGCCTACGGAACCCATCGTGGGGATTGTTTCACACCGACTCGGGCGGATTGAAGCACATGCTGAAGCGACCAATGGTGCATCACGAAGTACATTCGCGGTGTTTGGCGATCAGTTTCTTTTCGTGCCATGATTTCGTCCGCATGCCGTTTACTAAAGCCATCGTTACCCACTCTGAAGAAACTTTCACAGCGACTTGGCGGATTGAAGCAGGTGCTGCAATAATCTAGGCGCATCTGAAATCCATTTAGGGTGTGGCACTCAGATTCATTTCGTACCTCGAGTTCGTCGCGTGTTGTTTGTCACACTAGTTGCAACTTTGTTGTCGGGAAAAGTTTCACACCGGCTCGTGCAGATTTGAAATGGTTGCCAATATGAGCTTGGGCGGATGTGAAGTCCGCTCGGGTGTTTGGCACTCAGTTTCATTTCATGTCGCGATTTCGTCCCCACGAAGTTTTCACGATGCCGTCGTATCCCACTGTAAAGGAAGTCTCACACCGCCTCCACGGATTGAAATGCATGCTAAAATGGCGAGGCACATATGAAGTCCATTCAGGATGGTGGCACTCAGTTTCATTGCGTGTCCCAATTTCGTCCCATGTAGCTCATCGTACCAGTTGGAACCTTTTAGGAGAAAAGTTACGCACCGACTCGGACGGATTTGAAATTCTTGCGAAATGAGCTAGGGCGCATGTGAAGCGCACTCGGGTCTTTGCCACTCAGTTTCATTCCGTGCCTCGATTTCGTCATGCACGAGCTCATAGTACCCTCGGAACCTGTTGTGGAGTTAAGTTTCACGCCAAGAGGGACGGATTGAAATGCATTCCAACATAAGCTAGACCATATCGAAGTCCATTGGGGTGTTTGGCTCTCGGTCTCGTTCGTGGCTCGATTTCATGCGTGTAGAGTTTGCGATGTACTGTGGAACCCGTTGTGGAGGTAGGTTCCACGGCGACACGAGACGGAACCAAAATGCATGTGAAGTGAGGTAGAGCGCGAGATGATGTGCATTGCGGTGTCGGCTTTTCGGTTTCATTTCGTGATTCGATTTCCTTCGGCGTAGAGTTTGTAGTGCCTACGGAACCCATCGTGGGGATTGTTTCACACCGACTCGAGCGGATTGAAGCACATGCTGAAGCGACCAATGGTGCATCTGAAGTACATTCGCGGTGTTTGGCGATCAGTTTCTTTTAGTGCCATGATTTCGTCGCATGCCGTTTACTAAAGCCATCGTTACCCACTCTGAAGAAACTTTCACAGCGACTTGGGCGGATTGAAGCAGGTGCTGCAATAATCTAGGGCGCATACGAAATCCATTTAGGGTGTGGCACTCAGATTCATTTCGTACCTCGAGTTCGTCCGCGTGTTGTTTGTCACACTAGTTGCAACCTGTTGTCAGGAAAAGTTTCACACCGGCTCGTGCAGATTTGAAATGGTTGCCAATATGAGCTTGGGCGGATGTGAAGTCCGCTCGGGGTGTTTGGCACTCAGTTTCATTTCATGTCGCGATTTCGTCCCCACGAAGTTTACTGATGCCGTCGTATCCCCACTGTAAAGGAAGTCTCACACCGCCTCCCACGGATTCGAAATGCATGCTAAAATGAGCGAGGGCACATATGAAGTCCATTCAGGATGGTGGCACTCAGTTTCATTGCGTGTCCCAATTTCGTCCCATGTAGCTCATCGTACCAGTTGGAACCTTTTAGGAGAAAAGTTACGCACCGACTCGGACGGTTTGAAATTCTTGCGAAATGAGCTAGGGCGCATGTGAAGCGCACTCGGGGTCTTTGCCACTCAGTTTCATTCCGTGCCTCGATTTCGTCCGCACGGAGCTCATAGTACCCCTCGGAACCTGTTGTGGAGTTAAGTTTCACGCCAAGAGGGGCGGATTGAAATGCATTCCAACATAAGCTAGACCATATCGAAGTCCATTCGGGTGTTTGGCTCTCAGTCTCGTTCGTGGCTCGATTTCATGCGTGTAGAGTTTGCGAGTACTGTGGAACCCGTTGTGGAGGTAGGTTCCACGGCGACAGACGGAACCAAAATGCATGTGAAGTGAGGTAGAGGCGCAGATGATGTGCATTACTGGTGTCGGCACTCGGTTTCATTTCGTGATTCGATTTCCTTCGGCGTAGAGTTTGTAGTGCCTACGGAACCCATCGTGGGGATTGTTTCACACCGACTCAGGCGGATTGAAGCACATGCTGAAGCGACCAATGGTGCATCGAAGTACATTCGCGGTGTTTGGCGATCAGTTTCTTTTAGTGCCATGATTTCGTCGCATGCCGTTTACTAAAGCCATCGTTACCCACTCTGAAGAAACTTTCACAGCGACTTGGGCGGATTGAAGCGGGTGCTGCAATAATCTAGGGCGCATACGAAATCCATTTAGGGTGTGGCACTCAGATTCATTTCGTACCTCGAGTTCGTCGCGTGTTGTTTGTCACACTAGTTGCAACCTGTTGTCGGGAAAAGTTTCACGCCGGCTCGTGCAGATTTGAAATGGTTGCCAATATGAGCTTGGGCGGATGTGAAGTCCGCTCGGGGTGTTTGGCACTCAGTTTCATTTCATGTCGCGATTTCGTCCCCACGAAGTTTCTTGATGCCGTCGTATCCCTTTGTAAAGGAAGTCTCACACCGCCTCCACGGATTGAAATGCATGCTAAAATGGCGAGGCACATATGAAGTCCATTCAGGATGGTGGCACTCAGTTTCATTGCGTGTCCCAATTTCGTCCCATGTAGCTCATCGTACCAGTTGGAACCTTTTAGGAGAAAAGTTACGCACCGACTCGGACGGATTTGAAATTCTTGCGAAATGAGCTAGGGCGCATGTGAAGCGCACTCGGGGTCTTTGCCACTCAGTTTCATTCCGTGCCTCGATTTCGTCCGCGCGGAGTTCATAGTACCTCTCAGAACCTGTTGTGGAGTTAAGTTTCACGCCAAGAGGACGGATTGAAATGCATTCCAACATAAGCTAGACCATATCGAAGTCCATTCGGGGTGTTTGGCTCTCAGTCTCGTTCGTGGCTCGATTTCATGCGTGTAGAGTTTGCGAGTACTGTGGAACCCGTTGTGGAGGTAGGTTCCACGGCGACACGACGGAACCAAAATGCATGTGAAGTGAGTAGAGGCGCAGATGATGTGCATTACTGGTGTCGGCACTTTCGGTTTCATTTCGTGATTCGATTTCCTTCGGCGTAGAGTTTGTAGTGCCTACGGAACCCATCGTGGGGATTGTTTCACACCGACTCGAGCGGATTGAAGCACATGCTGAAGCGACCAATGGTGCATCTGAAGTACATTCGCGGTGTTTGGCAGTCAGTTTCTTTTAGTGCCATGATTTCGTCGCATGCCGTTTACTAAAGCCATCGTTACCCACTCGAAGAAACTTTCACAGCGACTTGGGCGGATTGAAGCGGGTGCTGCAATAATCTAGGCGCATCTGAAATCCATTTAGGGTGTGGCACTCAGATTCATTTCGTACCTCGAGTTCGTCGCGTGTTGTTTGTCACACTAGTTGCAACCTGTTGTCGGGAAAAGTTTCACGCCGGCTCGTGCAGATTTGAAATGGTTGCCAATATGAGCTTGGGCGGATGTGAAGTCCGCTCGGGGTGTTTGGCACTCAGTTTCATTTCATGTCGCGATTTCGTCCCCACGAAGTTTCTTGATGCCGTCGTATCCCCTTTGTAAAGGAAGTCTCACACCGCCTCCACGGTTGAAATGCATGCTAAAATGGCGAGGCACATATGAAGTCCATTCAGGATGGTGGCACTCAGTTTCATTGCGTGTCCCAATTTCGTCCCATGTAGCTCATCGTACCAGTTGGAACCTTTTAGGAGAAAAGTTACGCACCGACTCGGACGGATTTGAAATTCTTGCGAAATGAGCTAGGGCGCATGTGAAGCGCACTCGGGGTCTTTGCCACTCAGTTTCATTCCGTGCCTCGATTTCGTCGCCGCGGAGCTCATAGTACCCCTCGGAACCTGTTGTGGAGTTAAGTTTCACGCCAAGAGGGCGGATTGAAATGCATTCCAACATAAGCTAGACCATATCGAAGTCCATTCGGGGTGTTTGGCTCTCAGTCTCGTTCGTGGCTCGATTTCATGCGTGTAGAGTTTGCGAGTACTGTGGAACCCGTTGTGGAGGTAGGTTCCACGGCGACAGACGGAACCAAAATGCATGTGAAGTGAGGTAGAGGCGCGAGATGATGTGCATTACGGTGTCGGCACTCGGTTTCATTTCGTGATTCGATTTCCTTCGCGTAGAGTTTGTAGTGCCTACGGAACCCATCGTGGGGATTGTTTCACACCGACTCGAGCGGATTGAAGCACATGCTGAAGCGACCAATGGTGCATCTGAAGTACATTCGCGGTGTTTGGCGATCAGTTTCTTTTAGTGCCATGATTTCGTCCGCATGCCGTTTACTAAAGCCATCGTTACCCACTCTGAAGAAACTTTCACAGCGACTTGGCGGATTAAAGCAGGTGCTGCAATAATCTAGGCGCATCTGAAATCCATTTAGGGTGTGGCACTCAGATTCATTTCGTACCTCGAGTTCGTCGCGTGTTGTTTGTCACACTAGTTGCAACCTGTTGTCGGGAAAAGTTTCACGCCGGCTCGTGCAGATTTGAAATGGTTGCCAATATGAGCTTGGGCGGATGTGAAGTCCGCTCGGGGTGTTTGGCACTCAGTTTCATTTCATGTCGCGATTTCGTCCCCACGAAGTTTCTTGATGCCGTCGTATCCCCTTTGTAAAGGAAGTCTCACACCGCCTCCACGGTTGAAATGCATGCTAAAATGGCGAGGCACATATGAAGTCCATTCAGGATGGTGGCACTCAGTTTCATTGCGTGTCCCAATTTCGTCCCATGTAGCTCATCGTACCAGTTGGAACCTTTTAGGAGAAAAGTTACGCACCGACTCGGACGGATTTGAAATTCTTGCGAAATGAGCTAGGGCGCATGTGAAGCGCACTCGGGTCTTTGCCACTCAGTTTCATTCCGTGCCTCGATTTCGTCGCGCGGAGCTCATAGTACCCCTCGGAACCTGTTGTGGAGTTAAGTTTCACGCCAAGAGGGCCGGATTGAAATGCATTCCAACATAAGCTAGACCATATCGAAGTCCATTGGGGTGTTTGGCTCTCGAGTCTCGTTCCGTGGCTCGATTTCATGCGTGTAGAGTTTGCGAGTACTGTGGAACCCGTTGTGGAGGTAGGTTCCACGGCGACACAGACGGAACCAAAATGCATGTGAAGTGAGGTAGAGCGCGAGATGATGTGCATTGCTGGTGTCGGCACTCGGTTTCATTTCGTGATTCGATTTCCTTGGCGTAGAGTTTGTAGTGCCTACGGAACCCATCGTGGGGATTGTTTCACACCGACTCAGGCGGATTGAAGCACATGCTGAAGCGACCAATGGTGCATCGAAGTACATTCGCGGTGTTTGGCGATCAGTTTCTTTTAGTGCCATGATTTCGTCGCATGCCGTTTACTAAAGCCATCGTTACCCACTCTGAAGAAACTTTCACAGCGACTTGGGCGGATTGAAGCAGGTGCTGCAATAATCTAGGCGCATCTGAAATCCATTTAGGGTGTGGCACTCAGATTCATTTCGTACCTCGAGTTCGTCGCGTGTTGTTTGTCACACTAGTTGCAACCTGTTGTCGGGAAAAGTTTCACACCCGGCTCGTGCAGATTTGAAATGGTTGCCAATATGAGCTTGGGCGGATGTGAAGTCCGCTCGGGGTGTTTGGCACTCAGTTTCATTTCATGTCGCGATTTCGTCCCCACGAAGTTTCACGATGCCGTCGTATCCCACTGTAAAGGAAGTCTCACACCGCCTCCACGGATTGAAATGCATGCTAAAATGGCGAGGCACATATGAAGTCCATTCAGGATGGTGGCACTCAGTTTCATTGCGTGTCCCAATTTCGTCCCATGTAGCTCATCGTACCAGTTGGAACCTTTTAGGAGAAAAGTTACGCACCGACTCGGACGGATTTGAAATTCTTGCGAAATGAGCTAGGGCGCATGTGAAGCGCACTCGGGGTCTTTGCCACTCAGTTTCATTCCGTGCCTCGATTTCGTCCGCCGCGGAGCTCATAGTACCCCTCGGAACCTGTTGTGGAGTTAAGTTTCACGCCAAGAGGGCGGATTGAAATGCATTCCAACATAAGCTAGACCATATCGAAGTCCATTGGGGTGTTTGGCTCTCGAGTCTCGTTCCGTGGCTCGATTTCATGCGTGTAGAGTTTGCGAGTACTGTGGAACCCGTTGTGGAGGTAGGTTCCACGGCGACGAGACGGAACCAAAATGCATGTGAAGTGAGGTAGAGGCGCGAGATGATGTGCATTACTGGTGTCGGCACTCGGTTTCATTTCGTGATTCGATTTCCTTCGGCGTAGAGTTTGTAGTGCCTACGGAACCCATCGTGGGGATTGTTTCACACCGACTCGAGGCGGATTGAAGCACATGCTGAAAGCGACCAATGGTGCATCGAAGTACATTCGCGGTGTTTGGCGATCAGTTTCTTTTCGTGCCATGATTTCGTCGCATGCCGTTTACTAAAGCCATCGTTACCCACTCTGAAGAAACTTTCACAGCGACTTGGGCGGATTGAAGCGGGTGCTGCAATAATCTAGGCGCATCTGAAATCCATTTAGGGTGTGGCACTCAGATTCATTTCGTACCTCGAGTTCGTCGCGTGTTGTTTGTCACACTAGTTGCAACCTGTTGTCGAGGAAAAGTTTCACACCGGCTCGTGCAGATTTGAAATGGTTGCCAATATGAGCTTGGGCGGATGTGAAGTCCGCTCGGGGTGTTTGGCACTCAGTTTCATTTCATGTCGCGATTTCGTCCCCACGAAGTTTCTTGATGCCGTCGTATCCCCTTTGTAAAGGAAGTCTCACACCGCCTCCACGGATTGAAATGCATGCTAAAATGGCGAGGCACATATGAAGTCCATTCAGGATGGTGGCACTCAGTTTCATTGCGTGTCCCAATTTCGTCCCATGTAGCTCATCGTACCAGTTGGAACCTTTTAGGAGAAAAGTTACGCACCGACTCGGACGGATTTGAAATTCTTGCGAAATGAGCTAGGGCGCATGTGAAGCGCACTCGGGGTCTTTGCCACTCAGTTTCATTCCGTGCCTCGATTTCGTCCCGCGGAGCTCATAGTACCCCTCGGAACCTGTTGTGGAGTTAAGTTTCACGCCAAGAGGGCGGATTGAAATGCATTCCAACATAAGCTAGACCATATCGAAGTCCATTCGGGTGTTTGGCTCTCGGTCTCGTTCGTGGCTCGATTTCATGCGTGTAGAGTTTGCGAGTACTGTGGAACCCGTTGTGGAGGTAGGTTCCACGGCGACAGACGGAACCAAAATGCATGTGAAGTGAGGTAGAGGCGAGATGATGTGCATTCTGGTGTCGGCTTTCGGTTTCATTTCGTGATTCGATTTCCTTCGCGTAGAGTTTGTAGTGCCTACGGAACCCATCGTGGGGATTGTTTCACACCGACTCGGCGGATTGAAGCACATGCTGAAAGCGACCAATGGTGCATCTGAAGTACATTCGCGGTGTTTGGCAGTCAGTTTCTTTTAGTGCCATGATTTCGTCGCATGCCGTTTACTAAAGCCATCGTTACCCACTCTGAAGAAACTTTCACAGCGACTTGGGCGGATTGAAGCGGGTGCTGCAATAATCTAGGCGCATCTGAAATCCATTTAGGTGTGTGGCACTCAGATTCATTTCGTACCTCGAGTTCGTCGCGTGTTGTTTGTCACACTAGTTGCAACCTGTTGTCGGGAAAAGTTTCACGCCGGCTCGTGCAGATTTGAAATGGTTGCCAATATGAGCTTGGGCGGATGTGAAGTCCGCTCGGGGTGTTTGGCACTCAGTTTCATTTCATGTCGCGATTTCGTCCCCACGAAGTTTACTGATGCCGTCGTATCCCCTTTGTAAAGGAAGTCTCACACCGCCTCCACGGTTGAAATGCATGCTAAAATGGCGAGGCACATATGAAGTCCATTCAGGATGGTGGCACTCAGTTTCATTGCGTGTCCCAATTTCGTCCCATGTAGCTCATCGTACCAGTTGGAACCTTTTAGGAGAAAAGTTACGCGCACCGACTCGGGACGGATTTGAAATTCTTGCGAAATGAGCTAGAGGCGCATGTGAAGCGCACTCGGGGTCTTTGCCACTCAGTTTCATTCCGTGCCTCGATTTCGTCGCCGCAGACTCATAGTACCCCTCGGAACCTGTTGTGGAGTTAAGTTTCACGCCAAGAGGGCGGATTGAAATGCATTCCAACATAAGCTAGACCATATCGAAGTCCATTCGGGTGTTTGGCTCTCAGTCTCGTTCCGTGGCTCGATTTCATGCGTGTAGAGTTTGCGATGTACTGTGGAACCCGTTGTGGAGGTAGGTTCCACGGCGACACAGACGGAACCAAAATGCATGTGAAGTGAGGTAGAGGCGCGAGATGATGTGCATTACTGGTGTCGGCACTCGGTTTCATTTCGTGATTCGATTTCCTTGGCGTAGAGTTTGTAGTGCCTACGGAACCCATCGTGGGGATTGTTTCACACCGACTCGAGCGGATTGAAGCACATGCTGAAGCGACCAATGGTGCATCTGAAGTACATTCGCGGTGTTTGGCGATCAGTTTCTTTTCGTGCCATGATTTCGTCCGCATGCCGTTTACTAAAGCCATCGTTACCCTCTGAAGAAACTTTCACAGCGACTTGGGCGGATTGAAGCGGTGCTGCAATAATCTAGGCGCATCTGAAATCCATTTAGGGTGTGGCACTCAGATTCATTTCGTACCTCGAGTTCGTCGCGTGTTGTTTGTCACACTAGTTGCAACCTGTTGTCGGGAAAAGTTTCACACCGGCTCGTGCAGATTTGAAATGGTTGCCAATATGAGCTTGGGCGGATGTGAAGTCCGCTCGGGGTGTTTGGCACTCAGTTTCATTTCATGTCGCGATTTCGTCCCCACGAAGTTTCTTGATGCCGTCGTATCCCCTTTGTAAAGGAAGTCTCACACCGCCTCCCACGGAGTTGAAATGCATGCTAAAATGGCGAGGGCACATATGAAGTCCATTCAGGATGGTGGCACTCAGTTTCATTGCGTGTCCCAATTTCGTCCCATGTAGCTCATCGTACCAGTTGGAACCTGTTAGGAGAAAAGTTACGCACCGACTCGGACGGATTTGAAATTCTTGCGAAATGAGCTAGGCGCATGTGAAGCGCACTCGGGGTCTTTGCCACTCAGTTTCATTCCGTGCCTCGATTTCGTCATACGGAGCTCATAGTACCCCTCGGAACCTGTTGTGGAGTTAAGTTTCACGCCAAGAGGGACGGATTAGAAATGCATTCCAACATAAGCTAGACCATATCGAAGTCCATTCGGGGTGTTTGGCTCTCAGTCTCGTTCCGTGGCTCGATTTCATGCGTGTAGAGTTTGCGAGTACTGTGGAACCCGTTGTGGAGGTAGGTTCCACGGCGACAGACGGAACCAAAATGCATGTGAAGTGAGGTAGGCGCAGATGATGTGCATTACTGGTGTCGGCACTCGGTTTCATTTCGTGATTCGATTTCCTTGGCGTAGAGTTTGTAGTACCTACGGAACCCATCGTGGGGATTGTTTCACACCGACTCGGCGGATTGAAGCACATGCTGAAAGCGACCAATGGTGCATCTGAAGTACATTCGCGGTGTTTGGCGATCGTTTCTTTTCGTGCCATGATTTCGTCGCATGCCGTTTACTAAAGCCATCGTTACCCACTCGAAGAAACTTTCACAGCGACTTGGGCGGATTCGAAACGGGTGCTGAAATAATCTAGGGCGCATACGAAATCCATTTAGGGTGTTGGCACTCAGATTCATTTCGTACCTCGAGTTCGTCCGCGTGTTGTTTGTCACACTAGTTGCAACCTGTTGTCAGGAAAAGTTTCACACCGGCTCGTGCAGATTTGAAATGGTTGCCAATATGAGCTTGGGCGGATGTGAAGTCCGCTCGGGGTGTTTGGCACTCAGTTTCATTTCATGTCGTGATTTCGTCCCCACGAAGTTTACTGATGCCGTCGTATCCCACTGTAAAGGGAAGTCTCACACCGCCTCCCACGGATTCGAAATGCATGCTAAAATGAGCGAGGGCACATATGAAGTCCATTCAGGATGATGGCACTCAGTTTCATTGCGTGTCCCAATTTCGTCCCATGTAGCTCATCGTACCAGTTGGAACCTGTTAGGAGAAAAGTTACGCACCGACTCGGACGGATTTGAAATTCTTGCCGAAATGAGCTAGGGCGCATGTGAAGCGCACTCAGGGTGTTTGCCACTCAGTTTCATTCCGTGCCTCGATTTCGTCATACGGAGCTCATAGTACCCCTCGGAACCTGTTGTGGAGTTAAGTTTCACGCCAAGAGGGACGGATTAGAAATGCATTCCAACATAAGCTAGACCATATCGAAGTCCATTCGGGTGTTTGGCTCTCGGTCTCATTCCGTGGCTCGATTTCATCCGTGTAGAGTTTGCGAGTACTGTGGAACCCGTTGTGGAGGTAGGTTCCACGGCGACAGACGGAACCAAAATGCATGTGAAGTGAGGTAGGGCGCAGATGATGTGCATTCTGGTGTCGGCTCTCGGTTTCATTTCGTGATTCGATTTCCTTCGCGTAGAGTTTGTAGTGCCTACGGAACCCATCGTGGGGATTGTTTCACACCGACTCAGGCGGATTGAAGCACATGCTGAAAGCGACCAATGGTGCATCTGAAGTACATTCGCGGTGTTTGGCAGTCTGTTTCTTTTAGTGCCATGATTTCGTCCGCATGCCGTTTACTAAAGCCATCATTACCCTCTGAAGAAACTTTCACAGCGACTTGGGCGGATTCGAAACGGGTGCTGAAATAATCTAAGGGCGCATACGAAATCCATTTAGGGTGTTGGCACTCAGATTCATTTCGTACCTCGAGTTCGTCCGCGTGTTGTTTGTCACACTAGTTGCAACCTGTTGTCAGGAAAAGTTTCACGCCGGCTCGTGCAGATTTGAAATGGTTGCCAATATGAGCTTGGGCGGATGTGAAGTCCGCTCGGGGTGTTTGGCACTCAGTTTCATTTCATGTCGTGATTTCGTCCCCACGAAGTTTACTGATGCCGTCGTATCCTTTGTAAAGGAAGTCTCACACCGCCTCCCACGGATTCGAAATGCATGCTAAAATGAGCGAGGGCACATATGAAGTCCATTCAGGATGATGGCACTCAGTTTCATTGCGTGTCCCAATTTCGTCCCATGTAGCTCATCGTACCAGTTGGAACCTGTTAGGAGAAAAGTTACGCACCGACTCGGACGGATTTGAAATTCTTGCCGAAATGAGCTAGGGCGCATGTGAAGCGCACTCAGGGTGTTTGCCACTCAGTTTCATTCCGTGCCTCGATTTCGTCCGCACGGAGCTCATAGTACCCCTCGGAACCTGTTGTGGAGTTAAGTTTCACGCCAAGAGGGACGGATTCGAAATGCATTCCAACATAAGCTAGACCATATCGAAGTCCATTCGGGGTGTTTGGCTCTTAGTCTCATTACGTGGCTCGATTTCATCCGTGTAGAGTTTGGAGTACCTGTGGAACCCGTTGTGGAGGTAGGTTCCACGGCGACACGGACGGAACCAAAATGCGTGTGAAGTGAGGTAGGGCGCGAGATGATGTGCATTATGGTGTCGGCACTCGGTTTCATTTCGTGATTCGATTTCCTTCGCGTAGAGTTTGTAGTACCTACGGAACCCATCGTGGGGATTGTTTCACACCGACTCGGCGGATTCGAAGCACATGCTGAAAGCGACCAATGGTGCATCGAAGTACATTCGCGGTGTTTGGCAGTCTGTTTCTTTTCGTGCCATGATTTCGTCCGCATGCCGTTTACTAAAGCCATCATTACCCACTACGAAGGAAACTTTCACAGCGACTTGGGCGGATTCGAAACGGGTGCTGAAATAATCTAGGGCGCATACGAAATCCATTTAGGGTGTTGGCACTCAGATTCATTTCGTACCTCGAGTTCGTCCGCGTGTTGTTTGTCACACTAGTTGCAACCTGTTGTCAGGAAAAGTTTCACGCCGGCTCGTGCAGATTTGAAATGGTTGCCAATACGAGCTTGGGCGGATGTGAAGTCCGCTCGGGGTGTTTGGCACTCGGTTTCATTTCATGTCGTGATTTCGTCCGCACGAAGTTTACTGATGCCGTCGTACCCCACTGTAAAGGGAAGTCTCACACCGCCTCCCACGGATTCGAAATGCATGCTAAAATGAGCGAGGGCACATATGAAGTCCATTCAGGATGATGGCACTCAGTTTCATTGTGTGTCCCAATTTCGTCCCATGTAGCTCATCGTAACAGTTGGAACCTGTTAGGAGAAAAGTTACGCACCGACTCGGACGGATCTGAAATTCTTGCCGAAATGAGC
>JAYEVI010000286.1:0-225905 GCA_036346575.1 Dendrocalamus sinicus
CGAGGACCTCGGTCACGGAGTCGCGTGAAGAATCTCGGCGTGAAGGCGGTGCAGGTGGCCATGGATCGACGCGCCATCGATGGAGAAAGCATCGCATGGATAGCCGCCGCCTCATGCGGTGTAGCTGCCCCTCTTTGGGTTGGGCGAGCCGGGCGTGGAAGTCGCTACTTCGGCCGGGCGGACCGAGCCGGCAGAGGTCGTCGTGTGTCCCGGTCACGGCGCGCCATCGGCTTGGGAGTCGCTCCCTTCATCGACCGACCGCGGGTCCAAGTGCGATGGCGACGACGGCCGCCTAAGCGCATCGCCCGCGCCAAGAACCGCCGAGCTGAGTCCGTGATAGCGAGCCTTCACGCACGGGCGGCGGGCTCCGCCGCGCTCGCGTTAACGCTTCATCCACGCCGCGGCGACAACCTCCGCCTCCGAGCCGAGTCTCCCAAGCAAGTCTCCGCGCGCCTTCGTGTGCCTTTGCCGAAGTCTCCGCGACACGGTTCACGTCGGTCTCCGCGCAGCGGTTCGCGCGAGCCTCCGCGCGGTAGTTCGCGCCGAGCCTCCGCTCGTCAAGACTCGCTGGTCCGCATGGCCCATGCACGTACATATGCATGTGGCAGGAATATTTATCCCCGCGTGAGTGTTCCTCTCGTACAACGGTCTTCGCCTTCTTCCCGAGTCTCCGCCAAGCCCTCGGGATCTCCGCTAGTGTCTTCGAGCCTTCGCCGCGAGCGGACGCTATTCGCCGAGCAGCCCATGGCCCTGGTCTACGTGATCGCGCAGCGCCCGCAGTCTTCTAAGCCACGTACACACGGGCGAGAATGCCACGCCTTGGAGACCTCGGCCTCACCTCCACGGAGACGGTAGCAGATCCATTCTGTGGTGATTCTTCATCGATCAAGGGGCAGATGAGGTACGGTGCCTTGAAGTTGTTTCATGGTGGCACATGCTAGCGGCGCCTACTGTGGTCCGCTTTTGCAATTTTTGCTTGTCCGCTTGTCTCTTGCTTTCACCGCTGCCGCGTGTTTGCTGGCCCGGCCTCGAGACTCTTTTATTGCTGTTGCATCTTCTTTTGCGCGCGCGCTTGATCGGCTTCTGGTTTAAATCGCGACGATGGCCTTGCGCCGCGCACTCCACGGAGCATAAACAAAGACACGCACTCGCGCGCGCACTCTCCTAGCCAAGGGTACAGGTATGAGATAAACCAAAGGCACGCTGTCGCGTGCTCTCTGAGGCCGAGGGTACGGGATGAGTATAAACCAAAGACACGCGTTCGCACGCACTCTCCGTGAGCCAAGGGTACGGGTATGAGTATAAACCAAAGACACGCTGCCGCACGCCGCACTCTCCGTGAAGAAGCGCGGGCATGAGTATAAACAAAGACGTGTGGGGGGACGCCTCCGCACGCACTCTACGGAGTATAAATAAGACGTAGCATCGAGGCTTGCCTCCGCACGCGCTAGTCTACGGACTCTAAAATAAGACGTAACGCCGAGGCTTGCCTCCGCCGCGTGCCAGTCTATGGACTCTAAAATAGACTCTAAATAAGACGCGATGTTGTCCCCGCGCACTCCACCGAGTATAAACAAGACGCGATCTCGCGCACGCATGGACGTTGTCCCTATGCGCACTCTTCGAGATAAATAAGACGTGGATGTTGATCCCACGCACTCACGGAGTATAAAATTGCACGTGGCCGAGACACCGGGAGTGCCTCGCTAAGCAGCGCACCACTTGGATATCGCGCCGCGCCGCAGTGCACCAGGGAGTGCCCTCGGCCTACGCCGCAAGCACCACTACTGCTTGTCCTCATACAGGAAAGAGCAAATATATGTGAGGCTTCTATCTCCACGTGCTGCATGGCCTCCGCGTTGCGAGTCTTTGCGCTCCTTCTCCGAACTCCATATGGACTTCGCGTCGGCCTCCACACCTAGGGCCGGCTCTACCATGCCGGCACGCCGGGCTTCGCCCCGACTTCGCGACGTTGGCTCTCACCACTAACTCCGCACACGGCACGCGGCGGAGTGCCTCAGGAAGGACTCCGTCAAGCGCACCTCGGCACCGAGCCCCCGCACCAAGCCTCCGCGCCACATATACGAACTGCACGCATGCAGCCATGAAGTACCCAGCCACATGCCTACTCATGCATGCGTATATAAAATATCTATTCACGCATACGTGCAAAGCATCTGTGCATGCGTACGTAAAGCTCTTATCTATGCATGCATGTGAAGCATCCAGGTATCCATCCATGCATGCATGGCCCTACGTATACATGCATGGGATTTCTTCTGCGTGTTCATGCGCGGAGCCGAAGTCCCCGACCTCGCGAAGCCCCGGTCTCCCAAGTCTATACTCCAGGCATGCTGCACCTTCACGTATACATGCAAGGAAACATTTGTCCACCCATGCATGCAAACAACACATTCCAAAAAATCCATGCATGCAAACAACACATTCCAAAAAATCCATGCATGCGTACATGAATTGCCTCTCTCCACGCTCCGTGCATGCGCCACAAAATCCACCCAACCACGTCGATGTCTCTGCGCGGCTCCGTCTACCTCGCCCTCGCGGAGCCCGAAGGACCTCGCGTCGGCGGCGTCGACCTCGTCTCCGCGCGGCACCGTCGACCTCGCCCCGTGGAGCTCTGAATAGACCTCGCGTCGGTAGTGTCATGTGCTGCATGCAGGAGAATACGTCAGGTGATCATCCATCCATCCGTGCATGCATTGTATTTGTCATATACTGCATGCAGGAAAATACCCAAGCGCCAGGAACGCCCCGGAAGTACTGTGGGCTCTTCTAGGCGATCGCCATTAGCCGCGCGAGGTGGGGTACGCCGTCTTTGCGCCGACCTCCGCCAGCTCTTGCCGTTGCCTTAGGAGCCCATGCGGCAGCTGGTCGCGCAGCTTGGCGACAAGGCGTTGCCTCGTGTCATCGGCCTTCGCGGCACGAACAGCAGGAGACCGCCTCCGCTCCAGGCAAGTTACACCCCCGTGTCAAGGTCTTCCCGGACCGCGACGAAGGCTCTCCAGACTCCACTTCGCCGGAGGACGAGCCGGCCTGTATCGGCTTTCGCAGCTGCTCCACCCCGCTGGCCTTCGCTTGGTCCCGCAATGACTTCGCCGGCCTTCGACACCGCGCACAATAACTTTGGTGGCCCCTACTCGACCTCTGCCCACCCTGGCTCCGCGCATAGAGACTCCGCTCGCGTCAACCTCCGTGCACCACGGCTTCGCTGCTTCGGCCTCCGCGCACCTCGGCGTCTCCTCGTCGTGGCTCCGCCGGCTGCTCCAGTCTCCACCCGCCTCGGCACGCACGACCGGATCCGGTCGCCTCTCCGACAATGCCTTCAGCCTTCCCCGCCCGCACGGAAGAGCTCATGGCAAGGTACGGCAAGGCAATTCTAGAGCCGGAAGAGCGGGTCGAGTCGCGCGAGCCGGCCGAGTTTCGATTGGCGGCGTAGGCGCTCGCCAGCACGACATACCCGCCGGTGTTCCCTAGCTGCAGCCGGGAGAAGCGTTGCGCGGCGAGCTCAATGAGCCCCAAAGTCGCCATGCTGCGTAGTGCCCTCGGCTTACGCCGCAAGCGCCCGCTCTCCGCGGGCACTGTTTTTGAAGTTAGGGGAACGGCGGTGTCGCCTCCCTACCTCGGCGTGCGTAGTGCCCTCGGCCTACGCCGCAACTGCCCGCTCTCCGTGGGCACCATTTTTGAAGGTAGGAGAACGGCGGTGTCGCCTCCCTGCCTCGGCGCGCGTAGTGCCCTTGGCCTACGCTGCAAGAGCCTGCTCTCGCGGCACTGTTTTTGAAGGTAGGGGAACGCGCTTCACCTCCCTACTCGGTGTGCGTGGTGCCCTCGCCTACGCCTACAAGCGCCCGCTCTCGCGGGCACTGTTTTTGAAGGTAGGGGAACGGCGGCCGCCTCCCTACCTCGGCGGCGTGAGTGCCCTCGGCCTACGCCGCAAGTGCCGCTCGCCGGGCATCGCTTTTGAAGGTAGGGGAACGGCGCGGCGCCGACTTCACCGTCTGCCTCGTAGGCATCGCCTCGGCGGGACGGCACGGCTCCGGCGCAAGACTTCGCCGTTCGCCTCGTCGGCATCGCCTCGGTAGAACGGCATGGCTCCGACACTCGACTTTGCCGTCCGCCTCGTAGGCATCGCCTCGGCGGGACGGCACGGCTCCGGCGCAGGACTTCGCCGTCGGCGTCGCTGGTGCTCGACTTCGCCGTCCGCCTCGTCGGCATCGCCTCGGCGGGACGGCACGGCTCCGACGCAGGACATCGCCGTTCGCCTCGTAGGCATCGCCTCGGTAGGATGGCACGGCTCTGGCGCAGGACTTTACCGTCGGCGTCGTTGGCGCTCGACTTCGCCGTCCGCCTCGAAGGCATCGCCTCGGTGGGACGGCACGTCATCGGCACAAGACTTCGCCGTCCGCCTCATAGGCATCGCCTCGGTGGGATGGCACGGCTCCGGCGCAAGACTTCGCCGTCCGCCTCGTAGGCATCGCCTCGGCAGAACGGCACGGCTCCGACGCAAGACTTCGCCGTCCGCCTCGTAGGCATCGCCTCGGCGGGATGGCACGGCTCCGGCACAGGACTTTGCCGTCCGTCTTGTAGGCATCGCCTCGGCAGGATGGCACGTTGTCAATGCTTGACTTCATCGTCTGCCTTGTAGGCATCGCCTCGGCGGGACGACACGGCTCCGGCGCAGGATTTCGCCGTCCGCCTCGTAGGCATCGCCTCGGCGGGACGGCACAGCTCTGGCGCAAGACTTTGCCTTCCGCCTCGTAGGCATCGCCTCGGCGGGACGGCACGGCACGGCTCCGGCGCAGGACTTCGCCGTCTGCCTCGTAGGCATCGCCTCGGCAAGATGGCACGTCGTCAGCGCTCGTCTTCGCTGCTCGCCGTAGGCATCGCTCGGTAGAACGGCACGGCTCCGCACAGACTTCGCCGTCCGTCTCGTTGGCATCGCCTCGGCGGGACGGCATGGCTCCGGCGCAGGACTTCGCCGTCCGCCTCGTAGGCATCGCCTCGGCAGGACGGCACGTCATCATTTCTTCATAGGCATTGCCTCTGCGGGTCTGCAACCTACTAGTTGCATCGGCTCACCACTCGCGGCACTCGCGCTTGCCGTCGGGGAACGGGGGCTGGGGTGGTTGACCACGCCGCCGCCCATCGGGACCTCAGCGCTGCCGCCGAGGAGTATTGTTGTAGGGGTGGCCCAACCCCGTGGATCGGGCGTGCAACTAGTCCAACATGTAATAGGCCCAATAGTGTAGAGGAATATACGGTGTAAATATACCAATGTACCCTCATCCCTTGTAAGTACTAAGGGTAGAATGAGAATTTCCCATTCTACCCCACTCATATATATAAACCCCCAGGAGGGACATCCTCTCATTCTCACAAACACTCCCACAGACTTGGCTCTCGTCTTCCTCCTCTACTAGTCCCCTTCTTTCCTGTTTGGCCCGTAGCCACAACAGTGCCAACTAAGAAACTGTGGAAATTTTGTTTAGTTTCTTAAAATGGTATGGTTTGCTCTGTTTCGATGAGGGAATTGAGAGTTGTGTTATTTCTTGTACCAGGACAGTAAGGGGACAGACCGGTATTTGTTGGAAAGTCAAGATTTTTGGAGAACATGTAGGATTGTTGTTGTTTACTTGTGTTTTGCATTGTGTTTGCATATTTTAAGAGTGGGTGGTAATCTCTTAACTAGCGGTTGTTGCTACAGTTTAACTTATTAAATTAACTGCCTTCACCATAACTGTTGAGGTTTGGTATTCAATCCACCTTTAAATAAAGATGCCCTGCTATGCTATGTGCCTTATGTTACCTATTGTTGTCCTTGTGGTTATATTCCTAATGAATCAATCGTGGCCATATCATGCATGTCATAGCATGTCATTTGCATTGAAGTATGTCACCACATCTAGTTGTGACCATACTGGTATAGCATCATACATTACCATAGTACAATGCACACTCTTACGTTGCCAGGTAAGAGTTCAGTGGATCATTTGCATACATATGCATTTCATAAGGATAATCCTTGTTCTGAGGTTTTCAGAAGTATTGGCTCACAAGAGTCACTTGTGGCATGGGAAATTTTCTTGTAGTTGTTGTTGGTAGTTGTTTTGGTTTTGGATATGAATGAGGCTACAACGTGGATGATGAG
This sequence comes from Dendrocalamus sinicus, assembly GCA_036346575.1. NCBI lineage: Eukaryota > Viridiplantae > Streptophyta > Magnoliopsida > Poales > Poaceae > Dendrocalamus > Dendrocalamus sinicus. Next base: position 6,167 of record JAYEVI010000286.1, read on the forward strand.
AATTAATTGTTAATACTTTTCATTGTACAACGAGTTGTTAATTTGATGCTTAATCATCTGTAATTTAATTAATTTGTTAATTAATTTCATCTCACCTCTGTATTCTCTCTCCTAGGTGATCCTTGAGAATGGTTGAAAGGGTGCTGAGAACACAACAAAGATTACACAAATCTTCATGAGTTTTGCCATAATAAGTTAGAGGATTTTTAATCATTTCTATCTCCCATTATATATTATGTTGTCATGCTTCCACGTAGCCCTCTTTTTTGCTGGGTTTAGTTTGTAATCCAGCTGGTCGTAAGTGTAGTTTGGTAGCATCATGGGGTAATGTGGTTCCTAGGGTGTTACACTTGCTTGTGTGTACTGGTGCTAGCATATCGGCACACAGTGTTCCATCTATGGACATCCGACTTGAGTAGAGTGCTGCTACAAGCGCGGTGTTGGTCGGGATGATCCAAGGAGAAGACAATTGGCTTGTGGAGATCGACTACCGCTAGAGGATGATCAGCTTCAAAGGATCACTTTTCAAGGAAGGTGGACAATTGACTACATCCACTACGCTGACCGCACTACGCTGAACTTGGCTACTTCACCTCTTCTTCCGCCATACCGCACATCTAGTGGTAATAATTCACACTACAAGGAATCGGTGTTTCGCAACGACGCGAAAACGCTGCAATAGGCCCGCTTTGGTTGCAATAGGTACCAATGCCAACCAAATCACTTTCGTTGCCTGCGTTGCTAGTGCTAGCGTGCTCTAAAGTTTGCGATCGGTTTTGTGTTTCGTTGCAATAGATATGCTTATTGCCACGGCGGAGCATGGCGATACATAGGAGATGCAACGAAGTTATTTGTGGCAACAGAGGCTTTTGCCACGATCGTCATGGTGGCAATAACCTCTAGTGCCACGAACTTACTGCATTGCGATTGCAAATATTGCCACGAGTGACGCCGTGGCAATAGTGTTTGGCGCCACGAACATGCTCCGCTGTAATAAACGTTATTGCCACGACAAAGCTGTCGCTGCAATAGAACCTTTTGCCACGTGCATCATTTTGTTGCAAGTGTTTTTCGCGCCACGTGACACATTTCGTTGCAATGGAAATTATTACCACGATTATAATTTGGATGCAATAGGTTTTATTGCAACAAGAAATGTTTGGTGGCTAGAGATGTTAACGCAACGAAATGAGTTAGGTTGTAAGTAAGACTTATACCATCGATGAATGTACGTGGCAATAAGAGCTGCATCGCAACGACGGAGCAACGTGGCAATAAGCAATGTATCACAACGAAATAATAATTCAGGGCAGCATATTGCATTTTATATATATTCAATGAACCGCTGTTGCAATACAGTAGTAGCGACATATAAAATGCAGCATGACATATGAAATCCAAACATCTTTATTTTCATCCACCATATTATGAAACTAAAAGGAGTATCATGTCCAGTGAAGCAAATAATACAAGATTATAATGTCAATCTCCAAAATGAGACTAAAAGATCATAAATAATCTTGCGATAAGAAAAGAAATCTCCAAGGTCGATATTTGTTCATATGCGAGTTGCTCGAGAATTCTTGAACCTTAGCGCCCGCTCAATTACTTTCTGTGCAACACAAGCACAAAATTGGCACATTAATAAAATAGGCAAACTCATCCATGCAAGAAACCTATGCAAGAAAATCACGATATATAAAGAGTACAAATTCATTCGTGCCGTATTTACGTAGAGAATTTCCATCAGTAAATGTGAATGTAACCATTACAATGACGCCCCATGGGATATCTCGGGTAAAGTCCTAATTGTTGTTGAATTTGCTCGTGAAAAATATGAACATCGGACATAAATTATGACGACGATCGCTTATATCTTACAAACATTTCGTCACAAAGATTCAGGTTTAATTATTTTAAGCATGCTTACATGCATGCACTAGCATATCCGCCCATATCCAAAGGTCCACAATCGTGATAAATAGTGTGAAGGAGTCGTACAAGTGTTTTGCAGAGCAATATGCCACTGTAGAAGGTTAATCAATGGAGGCTTGGCTAGTAATATAATTACTGAAAGCAGGGAAACTATGCATGAATATATATAGAATAAATTTGAGTCAAGATTTGCAATGCATCAAGAAGCTACTGTAGTAATTAAATTATTAGCAAGTGTAAGTACATGAGTGATAGATGATCTGATCTCTTGAAGAAAACTACAGTACATGCGATGCTTGATACATGATCTGAATTTTTAATAAAACAACTAAAGATTGCAGTACATGACTCATGAGGGACAGATGATCTGGTGTATTGAAGCGAGATTACTACATGAACAGATTGATAGATGATCTGAATTACGTAAATAAACAAGGATTACCGTACATGACTTGTAAAGGAGTGAAACCAAAGAATACATGACTAAGCAAGGAAGCTAAGGATCAGGAACATAGAGTGTGCTTGCAGCTTCCTCATGGATATGTCCGTCGGTCAACAAGATTACTACATGAATAGATGACAAATTGTAGGCACTCGATCAGTAATTAAACTACTAACACTCAAATTGCAAAATCACTGAACAAATTAACACCTAATCTCAAAGAACAACTCGGTGAGCACAAGCATTCATCACGAGGCATAATTCACAATAACAAAATATTCATTGATCTCATGCATCACGATCTCTCGAGCAGTAATTCACAATTCACCATCATAGATCACCAATCACAATTTCAGATTAACGGTAAGTACTTGAATCTGTAATTAAGAACCGAGAGAGGAAGGGTGAGGAAATGAAATTTAACCGAGTAGAGCTGAGTAGAGGAAGCAGAGAGAGAGCGCAGGGTGAGGCCGTCGGTTTTGGTGAAGAGGATGCAGCGGCGGGCTCGGTGAAGGTGTCGGCCGAGAGGAAGAAGGGTTGCCGGCCGGCGGCGACGCTGAGGGTGACTCGGTGAAGGTGTCGGCGGCGCCGTGGAGTAGCAGGGGCGGCGCTGATGGAGCTCGTCGGTGGCGTTGGCAGCGATGTGGATCGGTGGTGGCTGTAGAGCGGAAGATGGCGGCGGTGCTACGAGGTGAGCGGCGGCGCCGAGGTGGGCGTGGGCTCGATGGATTTGGAGGGCTGGGAGAAGTGGCGCGACGGCGCACGGAAGGATTGGCGCGCGTGGCGAGGCAGATGAAGGGAGGCGAGAGAAGGGCGGTCGAGAGAGGAGATGTGGCCTCGGATCTCAAGGAGCAGCAGTGAGGAGGTCACTGCGGTAGGAGATGTGGTGGAGGAGAGATGGTGGCGGCGCTAATGGAGGTGCGGGCGCATATGAGAAGGAGCGAGTGGTTGGCCAGTGGAGTAGAGGGGAAGAAGGAGGAAGAGGCAAAGGGAGGCGCGCCGACCTGGTCTGAGGAGAGGTGAGAGGCGCGCGGTGTAGAACCGCGGTGAAGAGGGGGCGCGGATGGAGGAGCCGCGGTGGTGGAGAAGAAAGGGATGGGGACGGAGGAGGTAGGAAGGAGTGGCCTGAGGGAGTAGGCGGTGAGGAGCAGCAGAGAGATGCGGTGGAATAGAGGGGGCGGCCGAAGGGAGTTGAGAAGGGAGAAGGGAGGTTGCGGAGAGAGAAGAACCGGGAGGAGGCGGTGTGGCAGAGAAGAAGAGATGGCCGGCGGCAGTTTGGCCCGGTCTCGTCGGTGTGAGAGTGGAGAAGGAGGAGAGCATGATTGGGGCTAAGGGAGAAGGAAACGGCCGGGCTCAAGCAAAATCTGGGCGGCTAGGGTTTCGTGGATTGGGGATTTCGGCATTTTTGCGGTTTGGTCCTCCCAAGTTCTGGAATTTACAATAAAGTCCTTCCTCATTTGATTTCTTCGTTATAGACCTCCAGAGCTCCGATTTCTTGGCGGATAGATCCTACACATCCGTGACGACGCGTATATCCGCGAGATCTCACCCATAATTTTAGTTTTGGATAATACAACCTAGAAGATGCAACGATCTCAAATTTCGTGGCAACACAACCTTGTTATTGCAACGAAAGATAGTCTTCTATACCAACGACTAACAACCGTGGCAATACAACTCTAGAAGATGCAACGAACCCAAATTTCGTTGTGATAGATAAAACCCTATTGCAACGCAAGCAACGATTCATGCAACGAATCAAAACCGTGGCAAAACCGCCCGAAGATTCGCAACCATCGAAAAGCGTGGCAATAATGTCGACATATTGCAACGCAAATCAAACGAATCACAACGCAAATTCATTACGTGGCAATATTGTTAAGTACTTGCAACCATTTTATAAATGGTGGCGATAGCACCTACCAATTGCAACGAAATGCATGGTAATCGCCACACAACAATATCCGTGGCAACATGGTCAACTATCGCAACCAAAAATAATAATGGTGGCAATAGCCCCTACCTATTGCAACCAATTTCGTGTCGTTGCAAAGTTGAACGTGGCATTAGGGTCAAAACCTTGTAGTGTCATGATCCCTTACTTGTATGGCCTCCTAATTTATGAGATAGAAAATTTAATTTATGCTAGTGTAGCCTACCTGTAATCCCAACACAGCAGTGAGAAGGGACAGTGGAGGAGGTAGTTGGGGTAAGAGAGAGAAGAGACAATTACAGGGTGGAGGAGGAAGACAAGGGTAGGATGGGCATTTTCTATTTGAGAGACCATATGGAGGTGACCACATGTTTGTGATGAGTAATTGACACTTGGTTCGGAAAAATCGAGTTTGATTTGGGTGTTTTCTGCGAAGTCGTAGCCTGTTTGAGCATTCGAAAGACCTTACGACCACATTGGGCGTGGTCGCAGGTCACTGGGGTGGTTTACGACCACTTAGACCGTGGTCGAAAGGCAGCAGCAAAGCTTACGACCACGCTTGGGCGTGATCGCAAGTCTCCGAGAGGTTTACGACCATATTGGGCGTGGTCGAGGTCCATCCGGGCGATCACGACTACTTGGGCATGGTCGAATGCCATCAGGACAGTTTGCGACCACGTTATGGCGTTTACGACCACTCTGACTGTGGTCGGAGGTCACTGGTCGTTACGACCTTCCCGGCGTGGTCGAGCGCAGCTACGACCACGCTGGCGTGGTCGGATGTTGTAAGTCGGGCCACGAGCGTGTGGTCGGACGTTGTCGAGCCGGTCGGTTGTGGTCGTAGCGGTTGGAGCTCGATCGTAGGTGGTCGTATGCGCGATCGGACGCGCCAGAAGTAGTCGACGTTGCGGTCGACTTGGCCGGTTCGCGGTTGGATGCACATGGGAGCGGTCGGAAGTCTTCCAAAGCGGTCGAACGCATGGAAACTAGTCGTATGGCTTCTCAGAGCGGACGTTTCTCCTAGGAATCGGTTCTATGGTCTTGTGCAGCTATCGTAAGTTGTGTGCATCTCTTGTTCTACCTTTTCGACCGGTCGTAATTGGTATACGATTTTGTGGAATGTGCTATGAGTCTTTTTTCTGATGCAAATGGATGTTACCCTTGTCTAGTGCGGTGCTATGTGAGGTTTTGTTGTCTATGATGGTTGTAGGATCTTGAGGCTAGCTGTGGCGAGGTATGGATGACCGGACTAAGCACAGGTGGTTTTGAGGTTGGTGAGCGGTCGGAAGATGCAGAAGACGGTGAGGCCAGCGAGGTAGCTGCAAGCCGTGGATAGCAAGCTATGGAGGAAGCTTCCGGGAAGGCAGCGGAGTGGCATTTTGGAGAAATGCGGAAAGCTGCAAAGGGAAGTTGTGTCTCTGCAAAGCACAAGAGTGGTTAGCGTTAACGGGCAAAGCAATGAAGCCGTTGATATTAGCGGATAAAGCACTGGAGTCCATTTTTTGCTAGTGGGTAAAGAAATGGTAAAACCCAGTGTTAGTTGGGGTTAACGGGTTCTTCCCCGGTAGAAGAAGGCTATAAATAGAAAGGGTAGACCCTGGGTGCTGGTGGAGATTGTTTTTCCCGAGTTGCTCTGGTTTTATTTCTATCTTTTGCGTGAGTTGGAGTGACTGTAGAAACCTCCATGATCAATCATTCATCTCTCTTCCATTTTGTTGAAGTTCTTGTCTTATGAGTTGTTTGATTGTTCGGTTTACTACCTTATCTTTCCTTCTTCTCATATACATCCGAGATGATGGTTCTCATTTGCGCTCCGCTTTCTTGATCTGAATAGAATACCTTGCTCGAATTGCCTTAATTTCTTCTACTCGAAGCTGGGATCCATACTCAAGACCATTTGGTCGAGTTCTTCCAGAGAGCAAAGTCTTTCTTGTGCTTAGTTTGGTCAGCGATTGTTCGCCCTCGAGATGCTCTGTTTCATCTTCGACCATGTCTTCTCATTAGACCGCAGCAATGAGTTTGCTTCTTCCTAGTATTTCCTCTCGTAGAAGATGTGCTCTTGCTATTTTCAAGTTTCATAGTATTGGCTCCACGGATGAAAGATCTTTAAAGTCGTAGCTCTGCGATCGAATGCTTCAAGAATCCTTTGTTTCGCGTTCGATCGCACCGCTCGCTTGACTATAGTGGAGAAGTTTTGACCATACCGACATTTCTTAACCCGAGGTTGTAATCGTTGTCGATCGACTTTTAATCCCTTTAGTAAGTAGTTGATCTCTTTCATCATAGCTTACGTAACTATCGGAGAAACGGATTGTGAGAATACTTGGGGTGGTTTGAAGGCACCATTCACCCCCCCCTCTGTTGCCATTTCGGTCCTACAATTGGTATCAGAGCCGGTTAGCTCTTCCTCGTAGATCTTAACCGGTCTCTAGAGCCATGGCGATGCACAAGTATTCCACCAAGCCCCGATCTTTGATGGGATCGACTATCCCTTCGGAAGAGTCGGATGGAGACCTACATCCAGGCTCAGGGCTACGCCATCTGGCGAAAGGTGTAAACCCGATAAGTCGTTCCTGCCGATGAGAACATCAATGCCGGAAACATGGCCGATGTTGAGGCGAATGCTAAGGCGAGGAACATCATAATTCGGGGTCTGAGCAGAAGCGAGTTCGATCGTATCTCTCATCTCACGTCGGCCTTCGACATCTGGGTGACCCACGACGCATACCATGAGGGCACCACTCAGATCAAGACAGTTCGACAGGACCAGTTCAAGCGAGATTACAACAAGTTTGAAATGCTCACTCGTGAGTCTTTGGATGAGTGTTTTTCGAGATCACAAAATCCTGAGCAACCTCCGAGCGGTCGGTCTCACATACCCTGACTCGAACAATGCTCGTCAGATGCTTTCTGCTGTTGACTTGCGCGTTTGGGAGATGAAGGTGACCATAATTAAAGACACGACCGATCCCTCGACCCTGACTCTTGATGCATTGTACTCACACCTCAAGACTCACGAGATCGACATAGTCTCTCATAGGTCGAAGTCGCAGTCGATGGCCTTAGTCACCGATCCCGGCTGCGTTTCGGACCTTCGACATTTCTTACGGATTCTCTCTTGCTGCTCTGTGAAATTGCCGATGATCAACTAGAGCAACTTCAGAAAAACCAACTTGCTCTCTTAGCGTAAAATTTTCCCATGCATACAAGAGGGTGAGGGCGAGAAGAGAGGAGGGCTGTAACCGCCGAGTATGGTGGCCCCAACCACATTGAGCGAACTGTCCTAAGCGGAGAAGGGCAAGAACGACTACGGTGGTGTGAGCAAGAACGACTACATCGACAAGAACCGCAACAAGAAGCCTCCAGCTCATGCCCAAGGCAAAAAGTTCTGCGACCTTGGCAAAGCCAAGAAGCTCTTCCACTGCGTCATCACCGCCTTCGACGACCTCGACCTCAGCGAGGTGGAGGGTGGAGCAACGACAATGGGAAGGATGAGCAAGACCCCAAGTGTGGCGATGACTTCTCGGCATGTGCTTCATGGCCCTTGAGGGCTACGTGAGCGACAACGAGCTTTACTCGACTCGATGAGGTATACCCTCATACGACCAGCTTAATGATGCTTTTCTTAAGCTAGGTAAATTTCATGCTAGATCTAGAGCTAGGTGTAGCGTGTTGGAGAAGGAAGTAGATAGACTGTCATGGGAGCTTATTTCACTTATATCCGATCCCTCCCGTGACGAATGTGATACTTGCCTTGCTTTGCTTGTCGACATGGAGAAATTAAGGACCTCATGATAGTCCGTCCTCCGAGCTTGACATGATTAAGGTGGAGAATATTAGTCTTCTTGCTGAACTAGAGATGAATAGGGTAGCGTCTCTTTCATCTATTATCGTTGAGGCTATTTCTTGCACCTCATGTGAGGATAAGGGTAATGCTTTTAGAGGTCTTTATACCATGCTTCTCGATCTTCCCGAGACTTGTGAAAGTTGTAATAATTTGAAGATGAACCTAAAAGGGTAGATCATAAAATTGCTGAACTACAAGCGTTTACGCTAGAGCCTATTGCTTCATGTGTTAATTGTCCCAAATCGACATCGAGCTTGAATCATTTCAAACAGTTTCAAGAGTTGATTGATAACAATAACAAATAGGCTCAATATGCTTCTAAGGACCCTGTTGGCTCAACATGCAATAATTGTAATAAACTAAAATCTGACTTGATTGCGTTGGATGAAAAATGTATGAAGCTAACTAAGGACCTTCTAGAGAAGCCATCATTTGCTTGTAATGTGTGTGCTGATGTGGGAGAGAAGCCCAAGGGTAAGGTAGAGATGCTTAGCGATGTGAACCAAATGAATAGCGGTAGGACTGTCCCTTTTGAGTCGGTTGTGCGTGCACAAGCCATTCGCTCTTCTACTATTGGTTCTCCTACTCCCTTACCTTCTGTTATCTCTTCTTCCCCTACTCTTCTTGCACCTCTCTCTTTCGGGAGTGTCAGTATCTTATGAACACTCTCGAGAGATTTGTAGGAGGCAAGAAAAAGCTAAATCTTATTCTAGACCAATCTAAGATTTGCAAATTTAATCAAAGTCTAGGATATGATTTTTCTAAGGATATGAGGAAGCATCCACCGGCTGTTCTTAGACCCATAGCAGCAGGTGTGAACGAGATTGAGCCCAGAACTGATAAAGTTAAATTCAAATCAGCGGGCTTTGTCCAAGGGATCTCTGATAGCAAGGTGGTTACACCTGTTGCTTTGACCTCTTAGAAGGCAAAGCCTCATTATGCCACTTCCACCTCTCAGAAGGTGAAGTATCATTGTACCTTCTGTCAGAAGGATGGACACTTGGTAGAGCGATGCTTCAGGCGTGCCAAGATCGCGCATAGAGACCGTGTTGAGGCTCTTTGGCGTATCCAAGATCAGCCCCAGACCTTGAGTACACCTAAGACCAACACGAGGTCAAGAGTTGCTTCAGTTGATGGGTTTGGGCAGCATCAAGGACTTGGCTTTTTTGGTTTTTACTGATTTTCATCCTCGATATGCCTCTGGTTGTGACTTCCGCCGTTTTGAGGGTAGACCTCATTTCCCCTGTCGAGATGGCTACCCGCGGCGTGATCAGCATGTTGTTGGTACTTTGACTCGCTCTCCCATAGCAGTCGGACCCAGCAACAGTTTCAGGTCTGCTCACAGACCTTCTTCTTCTTTAAGCGACAGAGAGCATAGGGTAGATAGAAGTCAGTCGTGTGTGGCTACTTCTTCTGCTGGACCTGTGACTCAGTATTGGGTTCCAAAATCTCTTTTGATTTATCCCAGTACTGAACCTTCACTCCCTGTTTGACTCAGGTTCGCCGGGCTGGGAAGGGAGAGGTTTGGCTTGTAGACTCCGGTTGTTCTTGACATATGACCGGAGACTCCCGTTGGTTCTCTTCCCTAGCCCGTGCTCCAGGTGATGAGACTATTACCTTTGGAGACGCTTCATCTGGGCGCGTCATCGCTAAAGGTACTGTGCGTGTTAATGATTCATTTATGTTAAAAGATGTTGCCTTAGTGAATAGGCTGTAGTATAATTTGCTTGCAGTCTCTCGGCTTACCGATGACGGTTATGAGGTGAGATTTAAGAAAAACAATTGCAAAATTCTTGATTCTTCGGGTAGTCTGGTTTGCGGGATTTCTCGTTATGGGAGGATCTTTCGTGCTGATGTTTCTGAGTCTTCTGGTGATCCTCTCAGGTGTTTAGTTGCTTCTGAGTCCCGTGACCTTACCTTCTGGCATAGGAGACTTTGGTCATATTAGATTTAACCATTAGACCCGAGTTAGTGGCCACGATCTCATTCGTGGTCTGCCTAAACTCAAAATGGTCAAAGATCTTGTTTGCACTCCTTGCCGGCACGGCAAGATGGTTGCCGCTTCTCACCCTCTGGTCACAGTGACTATGACTGATGCACCGGGACAGCTGTTTTACATGGACACAGTTGGACCAGTTCGAGTGTAGTCAGCAGAAGGGAAGTGGTATGTTCTTGTCCTGGTCGATGACTTCTCAAGGTACTCTTGGGTGTTTTTATTAACCTCGAAGGATGAGACGTTTACACATTTTCGAGGTCTTTTCAGTAGGCTTTCTGTTGAGCTTCCGGGTGCCTTACGAGCGATCCGAAGTGATAATGGCACGGAGTTCAAGAATTCCTACTTTGAGAGGTTCTGCGATGAGACAGGTGTAGAGCATCAGTTCTCTTCTCTGCACGTCCCTCAGCAGAATGGCGTCGTCGAGAGGAAGAACCGTACCTTGGTCGAGATGGCCAGGACGATGCTTGATGAGTATTCTACACCTAGGAAGTTTTGGGCTGAGGCTATAGCCACCGCGTGCCATGTATCAAACAGAATTTTTCTGAGGGCACACTTGCATCGCACCTCTTATGAGCTGAGATATGGGCGAAAGCCCAGTGCCTCTCATTTTCGTGTGTTTGGTTGCAAGTGTTTCATTTTGAAGTCCGGGAACCTAGACAAGTTCGAGTCACGATCTTGTGATGGTATATTTCTAGGTTACTCGACTTCTTCGTGGGCGTATAGGGTCTAAAACTGCAAGTCTAGTAAAATGGTAGAGACCTGTGAAGTGAAGCGAGCACACAGACATACGGTGACTTTTAATCACTTCAGTAAGCAGTTGATCTCTTTCTTCATAGCTTCTGTAACTATCGGAGAAACGGATTGTGAGAATACTTGGGGTGGTTTGAAGGCACCATTCACCCCCCTCTGTTGCCATTTCGGTCCTACACTAATACATTGATAGGTTTCTAGAATTAATGGTGATGACATTTCTGGCGTTGGCAAATAAGGGTAAGGTTTCAACAATGCAGTGGCATAGAAGGGAGGGTGCATTTTGCAATGGCAGATCAAGGATCCGGGAAGTTTGTAGTGGCATATAAATTTTTCCCATAATTTAATGTAGAGTAAATTCAACTTTGCATCAAGTTTGTTCAATAGTTTCACTTTGCAACAGGGTGTTTCAAAATAACTTTCATTTTGCACTAGCCAACCTTGTTTGGGTCTAACCAGTGCACTATACTCCAGCAGAGAAGGCACTTGGCCATGTGGGACTCACGTGAGGTGTGATGTGGCACCATTCCACCTCAACAGGGAGAGATAAGAGGGCGGGTTTGGGTGGTGAATAGAGCATGCAAAAAGGAGATGTGAGAGAAGTCGAGGGGTTCATGGGAGACGTAGGGGTAGACAACTACTCTAGCTACTCCATCGTGAGTACCCTGCCACACCTTCATCATGTGGGGACGACGTTGGCATCGATAGGCAGAGATGTGACAGCCAAGAACCCCAACCGAGCCCATCAAACCATAGGCGAGGGTGAATGCATGCCTATCCATGAGGTAATCAGTGGAGATGGGTTGACGATGATGCATGATGATAGGGAAGGTCGACATAGAAGAGGAAGAAAGCTCAATATGGCTCACTATAAACAACATAGACATTAACTTAGGTGGTAGGGTGGGAGGTGTGGAACATATTTTGATGCGAATGGATTTTGAAAGTCTCAACGATTTGGGAGATTGAGCTTGGCAATGATGATAGAGCTTGATTGGTGATAATGGAGGCTCAAACACTCGTCTCTGGGCTATTGCTGCTCCAGGAGGGCAGCTCGGCTGGGAGGTAGAGGCAACGATGCACAGTGGAGGGAGCAGAGGTGGTTGGCTGGGAGTGTGAAGTCAGAGACCAAGGCCCATGTTACTATCTTGCTCTCGTGCTTTTCTGATCCAACGTTTCTCACCTACAAGTGGACCATGATGGCAGGAGATAAACCAGTTGCACCTTGAATGCTTGGGCTAGGGTGAAGTGCAACATTAGTGTGGAAGCCTTGGTGCAAGGTGAAACATAGGACACAATAACTGATGTGAAGTACAATTTTCTCTTTAATGTAGGATTTAAGTTGGATTTTAGTCTGACCTATTAACAATGTATTTCAACATTGGGCTGGATTTGAGTTAGGCTTGGGTAAGTTAAGGAATTAATTCATACTATTGCTTTAGGCAAGCATCATTAATTCAGTTTTGGCCCGCACGTCGCGAATTAGCTATGAGTTGAGCGTAGGATGCAAGTAGGCAAACCACCAATCCATCTTAATTATTACTTTAACCCTAATGTATGGTCATGCTGAAACTGAGCAACTAATCACACATTCTTGCCAATCGTAGGCTTTAGGCAACTATCATTATTTATATATTTGACGAGGATACAATAAGCTTCTAATTATTACGTCATTATATTATCCGAGTATACCCCTTAATGATATGGGAGAGATTTCCCATGGTAGTCGTGAGTCTTACTATGACTACCTCTTGGTCATAAGTCTTCATACGACTACTCAGTCGTAAGTCTTCCTACGACTACCTCTTAGTCATACCACTCAGTCATAAGTCTTACTATGACTACCTCTTCGTCATAGGTCTTCCTACGACCACATAGTCGTAAGTTCCTCTAAAATCATATGATCGTAAGTCTTTCTACGATCATATGATTTTAGAGGAACTTACGACTATGTGGTCGCAGATCTTACTGCAACCAGCATATTCCCAACTAGCATATTCCTAATAAGCGCACACGATCCCTCTCTGACAACAACTACCGCATAGTGAATGGTCCACTACATCTATCTAATAGTAACTTCTATCAGGCAGTTATCATTTGAAGCGTTGAGGTGTCTTTTCACATGAGACAATAGCCACCATTTTGTGGACTATATAAATGTTGACGTTAGGGAAGAGTGGGATCGGAACAAACTGGACCAGGAGATAGTGCTAGGTATTTCGCATTACTCTCAGTTGTAATCCTTTCTTTGAGCTATAGCCACACATGACGTAGGGTTATTATTCTACTAGGAGAAGGCCTGAACTTGTATAAAAATTCCTATGTCTCTACTGTGCCTATCCATACACTAAGTCTTTTAGATTTTCCCCGAATCCAAACAAATCATATGTAAGATCGATATTAGAACATCGACAATTGGCACCGTCTATGGGAGATTCTTCCAAGAATCTGTAATTACCTCGTCGGCATGTTCTCTTTCTTATGATGTCCTCATGGTAGAGGAGTGAAACGAGGAGAACTAGTTCGACTTGGCTTACTATGTGAATATCAACATGAATGCCTACTACGACTACCGTAGATGATGCTTGCTTCGATGGTGAGGCTTTCCTAGAGATCCATCCCGGGATCACGGAGACCACACTGTGAGAAAGGCTAGGGAGAGATCCATATCCTCCGCAGTAGTACGCTGAACAGAGGAGCAAAGTCCCCTAAATGGCAAGGGTCAATCCAACAGGAGACAGTTATAACCTACAATTCTCCTATCTAGCAGGGTTCACTCTAGGCCACGATGTAATCTCGCTGGATGATTCTTCAAATGAGGGGACCTCTGCCGGAAGTGGAGATTCCAGATAGGAGGTCTTTGCCCTTCTCGCAGATTCTGATCGCTCTCTCAGAAGAAGGCCTCCAGTTGCTCCCTGCCAATCACACACTGCCTCCCCTCGTGGGGATGGCGAGGCGACCTTTAATGATGAACGAGGTCAGTTCTCTAATGAGTGTGAAAGAAATCCTAGAAATAATCACTCTCCATTAAGGGGTCCACAACCAGCCTTTGAGATTGAGGATCCTGAGGCCGCTCAAAGAAGGCAACTGGCTGCCTAGAGGGCTTTGCTAGGGCGTGCCTAGTATCAGTGCAAAGTAGCTCGGGAACTTCAATGCATCAATGAATTGCTCGAGAACCCGACTCTAGAGCACGCTAGAGCACCAAACTATGATTAGTTCGCTGAGGGGATCGCACGAAGACTTTGTAGTATGATGAACATATTTGAGCAGCCTCGCCGGCATAACTTAGGAGTTGAATAGGTACGACCCTGTCTAGTCATTCACAGAACTCACCTCGTGGGGTTCGACATGATGATAGGTCACGACAGTCTCCAACGACAACTCTATCTGAAAGAGAGTTCCTTGAATGACTCCAGATCGGTGAGTTAACTGAGGAGGCGATCGATGACCACCACATGCAAGGAATCTATAGCAACAGATGGAGTATGAGGAGTACTACCCTCGTATGGATGAGGCCTACTACAGGTCAGGTTCGTCCACTATCAGGCATCATCGAGTATGGTCACCCGGTGAAACCAATTACCCTTTCCCACAAAGGAGGCATTAGGAACTTGTTACCGGATGTCCGACGTTCATCCTCGAAGTCTGAGTAGTATGCTGGCCACTGTAGTTTTGGCCCGTAAACATGGAGAAATTTGATGAGTCTCGAAATCCCATCAAGTTCTGTCAAATTTACATGACTGTAGTCTGGGCGGCGGGAGGAGACGAGCACATTATGGCAAACTATCTTCCAACAATGCTTGAAGGGACTGTTCGGTCATGGTTGCTCAACCAACCATTCGAGTTGATCTACTCGTGGCAACACCTCTACAATTTTCTATTAGCCAACTTCGAGGGCACATACAATGATATGGGGTCGCCAATCTTATCGATGTAGGATCAAGATACTCACGTGAATTTGAAGAACCGTAGTGATCCCGATGCAAATGCAAGAGTTAGCACTCTATAATTTACCCAAATCACACATGCTGAACTTCACGACCACTAGATGAAGTATTATCGCGCTCCCAATTCGAAATGGAAAGGTTGAATGATCTTGATTTCAACGAACTCCCAATTCTTCCCTCAAGTTGGTTTGGCCAATAGAAAGAACAAGAGCAATCAATTATCAAAAGTTGTCTAAACATAATGGAGGGGGTGGAGCCTACTTAAAGCCAACCCTAACCTCACGCACACACACACTTGGGCCTAATGCCGAGTTCAATTTGGTATACGAGTCCTAAAGCAATTCGAATTGAACACTAACTAATTACATGGCTGAATTAAACAATCTCAGCCCATCATTGGCATGTAGGCCCACAAACTCATCAATTGATAGGTTCGGCTTATGTAACATCCCGAAAAATTTGAATTTGGAATTGTGTTGTCCTTGAATTATTTTGAAATATATTTTCCCAATATTTGGATTTTAATGGTTTCCCTTTGAAATTTGGTTGAGGTTCCAATAATTGAAGAAATTTATGGAAAATAAAACAAATAGAAAGCCATGAAGGAAATATGAAACAATAGAAATTTATATTTTAAAAATTGAATCTGAAAAGATGATCCATCAAAAGGGAGAGGTGTAACTTAAATCAAAAATTTTAAATTTTACTTTGGATTTAATAATAATATCAAGAAAAGGTAAATGCATGAAATATATATAAATAAATACATGCACCGTACTAAATAAATACAAAGATGAGATGAGAAATAAAGAAATAAAAATAAGTAAATAAACATATTAGCAAAAAACATAAATATATATATATAACATGAGTACATGTATAGGTGTATAAAAATAAATAAAAAAAGAAAGAAGAAAAGTATTCGGCCTGGCTGAGCTGGCCTGGCCCACCTCACGTCTCTTCTCCCTCCTTTTGCTTCGGCGAAGCCTCAGCCTCGCCGTCACCGCTCGCCTCCTCGCCGCGCCCTGTGAATCCCCGGTCACCATCACCAACAGACTCCACCACCCTCTCCCACAGCTTACTGCCCTGTCACGTCGCCTCGGTCAGTGCTTCGGGAAAAACCGCTGTCACCCACTGTTCTTCCGCCGCGCCACGGTTCCCGCCCCATCGCGTCGCTTCTAGCACATGCGACGCAAAGCTGCTGCCTGCGACGCGTGCTTTCACACCCATATCCACCCTCAATCCTGTTGCAGGTGCTGCAGCGTCGCTGCCGCCTAACAAGGACACGACCAAACGGCCACCCGTCTATCACTAGCCCTTCCCCGCTGGCTATAAAACCCCGTACGGACCTTCATTCGCGTTGCCACACTCCGCTCTGTCTCCCACCCGAGTAATCAACCTTACGCACCGTAACTCGTCGGCGTCGCTTCTTCCCCAATTCCGCCGAGAGTAATTCGCCACCGACACCACCGTGGTCCACCTGTTCTCACGAAGCACCCGGAGCACCACGACGCCGTTCTCCACCTTTGCGAGACCTCCTGTCACATTTGCTTCGCTTGCAATGTGCGGCTCCTCTGCCCTTTGCCGTCGCATGCCGCCAGCCCGCCACCGCCTTCCCTAGGCTTCTCCGACCCTCGAGGTAGCCTCCTAACTACGTTGAGATGCTTCCCTAGCCCGCAATCAGACTTTAACACCATGTGCTGCCACGCTTGCTTTTTCTCTGTTGCGCCGCCCCACATGTCAGACTTTAAAACCAGCTGTGGGTCCCACAAGTCAGATTTTAATTATTTTTTAGATTTATTTGAACTGGAAACTTTAAAAGGGCATAACTTATTCATTTTAACTCCAATTGAGTGAAACAAATTTCTAAATTCATCTAAATTTAATATTTATCCAATGGAACCAAAACCATAATTTTTGAAACTCATTTCAATTTTTGGTGAGAATTTGTTCAGTTTGCTGATTTTTATCCAAATTTTGGCACAACATAAAAATAGCGTACGAGGTCCAGGAAGAAAAAGCCGAAGCCTAAGCAACGCTCGACGAACAAGACAAGGCAACTGCGACCAAGGTGAGTCAACACTTTGATCATGTTGGACCTACATTTCTGCAAGTTAATTCCATTCTAAATTATCAAATTGCATGCTGTTATTTTATGTGCAAATTTATGTTCGATTTTCAAGCTACTTGTTATATACCCATTAATGAACTCGTTAGTAGTACTCTCATTTGAATCCCTTGAATATTTGGGCCTTGTCACCTTAGCGAAAACTATAATGTTAGAACTTTCAAAAATAAGTTTAGATATTTGAGGGCACCAAAAATGCCCCAAAACATTACTTTCAATCATGAGAAACTGGTTGGGAAGTCATGGTGGAAATGACTAGTAAATTTCGGTAGGATTATTTTATGCTCCCAAAAACCTCAAATTGCTTAGCTATTTAGGCGGATGGTCCGGGGGCTAAAGGATTGCGCGCAGGCTACGATAGCAGAAAACAAAACTTTTCTACCGCGCACACCAGACATCATGCTAGGAGGGATCATGGATCGTTACCACTAGACGCAGCAATGCAGTGAAGAAGAGTTGGAGAAGCCGATCCAACCACGCGCCGAGGTAGTAGTGGAAGTAGCCGATCGTCCGAACAGATCGTCTCCTCCACGCGATCAACCACACCACGAGCGGATCCAATCTGTAGGTTGTTGATGCCGATCAACGCCGCAACGAGCAGCGCCTCCACCGGTATCCACACGTCCGGGCTGGAATGCCGATCGCGAGTGTACCAAAGACTCACGAGCGGCTAGGGTTTGGCTCGGGAGGTGGCGGCTAGGGTTTGGCTCGGGATTAACAGATGCATGCAGCCCTCAGCCCCTCGCCTCCATATATATAGACCTCCTCACTTGGGCCTCGTGGACCGAGGCCCAATAGGAGTCTATCCGGATCTCTATCCGATTGAGCCCACATCCGAATCACATTCGAATTAGTGTTCCAACCCGTTAAGTGTGCGACCAGAGGTTCACGTATACTTGGTCGCGACCGAAACGCCTTTCCAGTCACCCTGTTAATAGCGGCTTCTAGCAAGACATATTAACCCCAAAGTATACGTAAAGATCATATCGGCTGAACTTGTAATGTTCTCATGTACGAATCCCTTTGCCTCACGATATAGATTAAGCTCAAGGCGAGACCTGTTTCATCCTCTTAATAGCTCAATCACTCTCTCGATTCCGTGATGGATTATAAACTCGTGATTGACTCCTCAATCACCTTGGCATGGCCATGCACTTTCATAATCCATTACATCGAGGGCCAGAGATATCTCTCCCATAAGGAGGGCAAATTCTATCTTGATCATTCACATCCCACTACATGTTTCATAGCAAACCCGAAGACCACTTTTATGACTACCCGATTACGGAGTAGTGGTTAGTAGTCCCAAAATAGGCTACTACGCATGTTGGGAACCATGATGATCTCAAGTCTAAGGATTCTACATAAACACTACTTGAGACCAACCGATGACACATGGAATCTCTGCGTTGTCTCATGGCGGGTCTATCCAACATATGTTCACTAACACATGTCCATATTATTGATTTGGTATCTCCATACCATGATCCATGAGACATGATCATCAATCAATACATATGCTGATCTTTGAATCATATCTGTTCCTCATATGATATATAATCAGGGATCATTTAGAAATAGCAACATTTTAGCATTAAGAGTCTCATGAATAAGTCACATACTCATTGATCAATAATGATAATGTCTATTTCAAGGAACAAAGTAATGCATCATAAACATAGTATGTGATATATATAACATCTCCATGTTGCCTCTAGGGCATATCACTAACAGGGGCATGGTGCAGCGGTACATGAGAGTGTGGTTAGTGGTAGAACCGCCCAGATAACCCTAAGGACTGAATCTTGTCATGACCTCCTATGTAATACAAGTGCAACTACAAGTCTATAAAGTACAACTTGGCTTAGTAGATTTTATGAACCTCGAAAGTCATCTCATTGGTGGAGGAGGTGAGGTAGTGCAAGTGGTCGTCTGTGTGACGACTTGAATGGGACACTCGTAGAGGGTGAAGTCTTCTTTCGACATGTGGCTATCGCGTGGCGTATGGGCCTCTTCTTCTAGTCTTGGGTTGCGTGGAGCTTCCTTTCCTTTCAACATGTGGCCGCATGGGCCTCCTCCCTTGTGGTCGCATGGCTCTCTTTGTCTTGGGGCTGGCTGGTTGGTCCTTCTCTCCTTATTCTTACATTGCTTCAAATCTGAGAATACACAATGTATTTGCATTAGGTAGTATACTATTTTCATCTAAAGCAATAGGGAATTCTCTAAGAAACAAAAGCACCTGTTATTATAGTAGCTTAGCTCTTGCTCTTGTCATAGGACCTGCTGGAGCCTTATTACTAGCTGTATCATGCACCCTTGAAGTGGAAGGTGAATGTGTAGTAGAGATGTCCTCATCATACAATCGTCTTGGAAAAGAGGACGACCTGCACGGAATGCAGCAGAACAACAATGAGGCCCTGCAATAGTTCATTAGGCACTTTAGCCAGGTTCATAATTCAATTTTGGAGGTCTCTGAGACATCAAAGGAAGTCTTGGTCGCAGGTGATAAGGTGCCATAGAGCCCTAAGCAATACTCCGATTGGGGCAAAGGCAAAGCACCTGCTCAGAATGATAACAAGCCTAGGTTGTGTCCACTTCACAAGAAGGAAGGACACGACCTACGCAATTGCCTATTTTTCCAATGAAAACTTGAGGATTACTATTCTGGCAAGGGACCGCTTGCCACCCTCGATGAGGTGGGGCAGTCGAGTGGTTGAAAGCACTCAGAATAGGATGAGGACATGCCTTTCTATGATCCAAAGCACACGATCAAGCATATCTATGGAGGTTCATCTGTATACTAGTCGAAGTGACAGTATAAGGCTATCAAACAAGAGGTATACTCTATCGACCCCATCCCTTGTCAATAATCTTCCTAAGTGGTTAGAGGTCACCATCTCTTTCAAGAAGTGTGACTGTTCGATCTCTTCGACTCGACCTGGTCGATTTCTGATTGTGGTCGAGCCCACCATCAACAATTATCGAGTAAATCACGTGTTGATGATGGTGGTAGTTCTTTGAATATTTCATTTGTTAGTGCTCTAGACAAGATGCAAGTCCCTCATACTAGAATAAAGCTAGTACGATATTCATTTCATGGAATTGTACTGGGATCTTCAGCTAAGCCTATTAGCTAGGTTTCTCTTCCTGTTATGCTCGGATCTCCGAGCAACTTCAGGACAGAGAAAATTTCCTTTGATGTGATTGGCATCAACACGGCGTATAACACCATACTCGGACAACCAACTCTAGCACATTTTGATAGTTTCCCACTATGCATATCAATGTCTTAAGCTGCCAGGTCCCGAGGGAGTCATCACGGTTCACTGTGATAAGAAAATGGCGCTAACATGCGACTACAAGTACCTTGAGCGACAAGTTACTCAAAGCAGGCTTTATAAGAGAAGTCAATCACTCAGAGTGGTTGGCTAATCCCGTAATGGTTAGAAAGTCTTATGGTAAGTGGCGCATGTCTATAGACTATACCGATTGCATAAAGCTTGTCTAAAAGATCATTTTCCACTTCCTTGTATTGATCAATTGGTTGATTCAACTCACTGGTTGTGAAATGTTATGTTTTCTAGATGCATACTCTGGGTATCACCATATCAGTATATCTTTAGAAGATGAAGAGAAGACTACTTTATCACACCATTTGGAGTGTTTTGCTATCAAAATGCCATTTGGCCTAAAAAATGTTGGTCTGACTTTTCATCGTTTGATGCAATTGACCTTTATACACAAATGGCCAAAATTTGGAAGCCTATGTTGATGATGTAGTCATCAAAAGTGTCAAACAACTTAATCATATTTCAGACCCACAAGAGACTTTCGACAACCTCAGAAAGGATCGCTTGAGCTTAACCCCGAGAAGTGTGTGTTCGAAGTTTCTTCAGAAAAGTTGCTCAGATTCCTTGTTTCGGCAAGAAGTATCAAAGCAAATCCTAAAAAGATCAAGGCCATTGAACAGATGCACCCTTTGACCATGAAGAAAGAAGTTCAAAAACTCACCGGTTGTATGGCGGCTTTAAGTCATTTCATTGCACGAGTGGCCTAGGAGAGAAGGGATTTCCTTTCTTCAAACTTCTTAGGAAACATGAAGGTTTCGAGTGGTCAAAGGAGGATAATGAAGCCTTCAAGGATATCAAGAAAATCTTACGAGTGCTCTTGCCTTGGTTTCTCCAAAGCCAAGCGAGACACTCTTAGTATATCTTTCCACTATGCCACAAGCAGTAAGTGTTGTACTCATTGCAGAGTGTGAAAGCATTCAATGACCAGTACACTATGTAAGCGAAGTCTTACATGGGCCTAAGGAGCGCTATCCTCAAATCCAAAAACTCTTATATGCCCTTCTCATGTCTTCATGGAAGCTAAGGCATTATTTTCATGTGCACAAAATTATTGTGCCGTCTGAGTTTCCCTTAGGAGAGGTCCTCTAGAATAGGGAAATAGCGGAACGCATGGTAAAATGGTTGGCAGAACTTGGGGAGTTCGACCTCCATTTCGTATCCCAAACAGCCATTAAATCCTAGATCTTGGCAGACTTTGTCACTGAATAGACAAATCTTGAACCTCTTTAGGATCCCTAATAGTATGATTCCCATGACCAGTGGACGATGTACTCTCATGGGCCACTTACACTAAGTGGCTTGGGGCCTGGGGTGGTCCTAGAATCCCTCACGGGAGAGACCTTAAAGTATGTTATCCAATTACTCTTTCCAGCCACTAATAATGTGGCTGAGTATAAAGGTTTATTGGCTTGCACATGAGCCACTAAAGTGCTCGGGATTCATTGACTACTCATGAGAGGAGACTCTCAACTAGTCGTAAATCAGGTCAGCAAAGAGTACCAGTGCTCGAGTTTGACCATGTCTTAATACTTGTCGGAAGTCTGGAAGCTTGAGAAGCACTTTTTTGGTTTCTAGTTATAGTACATCCTTCAGAAGGATAACTTTCTCGCAGTCCAGTATGCTCGAATAGCTTCTTCCCAATCACAAGTACCACCAAGAGTCTTCTTGGAGTAGCTCCAAAAGACGTCTCTAGTTGAAGCACCGAAGACAACTCTTAATGAGATAGCGTCCCTCGAGTACGAGGATCCTGGATGGCTCCCATCTACGTGTATCTTCAGAAGGGTTCTGTAATCGATGATGATCTCAAAGTAGATCATCTATCTCGCAAGGCCAAAATGTGTACTCTTATTGATGGAGTACTCTATAAACGGAGTACTCAAGGAGTTCTCATGTGATGCATATCGCAGAAAGAAGAATTGCTACTCCTTAATGATATACATGGGGGTATTTGTCGAGCACACACCTTTTACAAAATGACGGTCAAAAAGTCCTTTCGACAAGGTTTCTACTAACCAAGAGCCCTCAATAACACCAAAAAGCTAGTTAAGAAGTGCGTACAATGCCAGTTTCATAGCAGGAAAATACACCAACTAGCTCAAGCTCTTCAAACAATTCCTCTCTTGTGGCCTTTTGTGACTTGGGGGCTTGACATCCTAGGACTATTCCCACAAGCACGGGGGTTTTGAGTTCCTTTTTGTAGCTATTGACACATTCATGAAATGGATCAAGGCTGAACCTATGATGAGGATTACAATGGAAGCCACAAAAAGGTTCATGATGAGAAGCACGATTACTCGATTTGCAGTACCAAGTCGAATAATTACAAATAATGGTAAGCAATTTTCTAGTGCAAAATTCCAAGAATTTTGTGACGAATTGGGTACTAAACTGTGTTATGCCTCGGTCACCCATCCTCAAAGTAATGGTGTAGTCAAGCACACGAATGGCTAGAGCTTGTAAAGCATTGGGGGGGGCTTGGGTACGAGAACTTCCTTAAGTATTATGGAAAATTTGCACGATTCCTAGTCGGGCAACAGGAGAGACTCTATTTCTCCTAGTTTTTGGGGGTCTGAAGCCATCCTCCCCCAGAACTAAGATACAGTTGGCAAGAGTCAAGAACATCAGTGATTCCAACCAAGAGAACTCCGATCGCATGATATCAACATGCTTAAAGAAAAGAGGAATCAAGCTTTAATCTGATCTGTAGTCTATCAGTAAGCCATGCATAAGTACTACAATCATAAGGTCCATCCTGCACCTTCTGTAGGTGATTTGGTATAGAGAAAAATTCAATCCTAGTCTAATTGAAACAAGTTTTCCCCAAGTGTGAAGGTCCTTACACTATGGTTGAAGTCACATAACCAGGCTCTATACAACTTGCAATGGAGGATGGCTAGATTCTCTCAAACTCTTGGAACATCGACACAAATTTTATGTGTAAACATTTCTACTCTTTCAATAAAGCCTTTAGTTTGTTCAAATCTTTATTGTTGTATATTTAGTAGAGCTTGTTTTATGTTTGTTTGACCACTTCTAGTACATCCAATTTGTTTAAATTGATCGGAGAAGGAAGACCTCTAGTCGAAATCTCTCCTCTTTGCATGTGGTTCTCGCCTGCTAGAAGGAGCTTCCTAGTGATGAACTATTCTTGACTCTTCCTATCAGCATAAAACAATTGCGTTGTCCACGAAAATGTTGAACATGTGTGTAAGAAGGATTCTGAGTCTTTATTTTATCGTTTATGTCTTCGATTTGATTAACCTGGTCAAAGGGAGGTAACGTCACCTAGTCAAAGCCTTTCCTCTCTACACGTGGTCCTGCCCACTAGAAGGAACTTCCTAGCATCGACTCGTTCCTGACTTTTGCTACCAGAACATGACAATCAAATTGGACAATGATGGTCAATGATTACTCGCTCTCTGCAAACTTTGCTCTGTACTATTTGCTTAGTTTATTCATCCAAACTAAGTAAATAGTTGGGGGCTAGGATAGAGTTATTCATGTAACTTTATTTCTTAGTCATGTAACTTTATTTCTTAGTCCCTAACTACTCGACAAGTTGAATTGTAGTAAAAGGAAGAAAGTCTTTCATCATATAAAGGTAAATATTTACAAAGTTATCATTTACAAACTACTCTGAAGAAGGGGAGTCAAGTTGCATCTCCTCTATGACCTTTTGACTAAAGGGTTCAGCTTCCTCGATCAGACATGCTGCCTCTACTTCAAAGCAGCCGAAGTTGTAGTCAATTGGTCGAAAGTTGAGGTTTGGGACACATGCCATGAGTTTTGCCAAGGCATAGCTTTCAGTGCCTTTAACCGCTTCTCGAATCGACTCAGCATGTTTGGTCTTCAGAGTAGATAAATGCTTCTCTAATGCTCAAACTTGTAGTCCAATTGTACTCGCATTAGCGGTTATGGTGCCCTTAGAAATACTCATTTTCTCCACACCAAACCCACCAATTAGATTGTTGAGAAGTACAACGTTGTCGTGAAGGATTGCCTTCATCAACTTCGTTTCCTCTTGACTACGAGTTGAAGCTTTTGAGAGACATTTTATTTTGATCACAGCTTCTGCAAACAGAAGAAGAATTGTTAAGGAAATACTTATCATAGGACTAGTTAGTAGAACTAGTCGAAGGTGAAGCTTTCCTACCTGCTAGTTGAGCGTCCAGCTTATTGACTTCAGCTTTGTGCTCTTCTTCCAGTAGCTTCATTCTTTGGATGGTCTCTTTATTAATACAATCCTCTAATCACCTTGGTCTTTTCTTCGACCTCAATCTGAGACTTACTCGGTCCGGCCTCCTTTTCTGTCAAAAGAAAAGAGTAAGAGGAACACTAGAAGGACAATCAAATAAATAGTCTTAAGTTCAGAACATACCATTTATTTTCTCCTACAATGCTCTAATTGCATAATTAGCCTTCATAATGGGTATCGATTGATCAACATTCTCTTTCCTTAGCCTTTGTGTATCGACTTTCTCATTGTCGAGCACAACAGCTAAAAATTTTGTGTCTCTCTTAGACCTATGAAGGTTAAAAGTAGACATGAAAGCCTGGACAAGTGGTCGGATCAAAGTATGACTGCATAAAGCTAGTAACTTACCATTCCGCTGCCTTCTTGGAGAGTTAGGCATTTTCCTATCGTGAGAGCATAGTTGCCTATGGTATTTAGCCATAGTTGCCATGTCTTCCAACGCTCTCTAAACAAAGAAGGTTGGTGAGAAGTCAAAAATGACCAAGGAAGAATATCTAAGTATTCAATACTTATGTTCATGCTCCCACGAGCAAACTTGGCAAGTACCCTCTTGGAGTTTTCAAGTTGATTGAGCTTGTCAACATTGTTCCACCACACCTTTTCGAGATGTTCATCGTTGAAAATGTTCCCCTTATTGGGAAGATCTTTTGGGTGTGAAACTCGGCTTAGAACTCAATCAATGTAAGATCTTACTACAAACACAGGTTAAAGAATGCAGAGAAGAAGTTAGGTTGTTCTCTTTCTTCACTTTCTTGGGAGTGAAGAGGAACATCCTCAATGTTTACTTCCTCACTATAGTGGTCAGAAGGACTTTCAATTTTTCGACTAGTTATTTCTACCCCGTCTTTAGCCAGTTCAACTTCTGTTGCTATGACCGCTTCCATAGTTGTCTTTGCAGCATCGGCAGCAGCCTCTGTTGTGGGATGGTCGTATCTTCGACCACCTTCACCGCGTCTTCAATCACGGGCAAAGCCGTAGGGGGCTTCTCGGTAAAAGCATCCATAGTACTGGAGGAGCTGAACTACAATCATGAAAAGTAAGTTGGTATTAAAGAAGACAAAGGTAAAATACTATGCTTGTGCCTATGTTTTCATACCTTGCTTTCACACCCTTAATCTTGAATTTAGAAGAAACTCTTCTAGAGATTAGCTTCTGTAGGACCGAAATGGCAACAGAGGGGGGTGAATCGTGCCTTCAAACCACCCCAAGTATTCTCACAATCCGTTTCTCCGATAGTTACAGAAGCTATGAAGAAAGAGATCAACTGCTTACTGAAGGGATTAAAAGTCAGACTGACAACAGAACAAGATCAAAACAAAAAATAGAGTAGCAAACTTCTTGGTTGAGAATAATCCAGAGCGGTCGGCACATCTCAAGAAAGTCGATCGACTCTCTGCTGTGGTCGAAACGACCGAAGCAGTTTTAGAGCAGTCGGGACATAGCTCTGGGATATCGGCCGATAAAAACCAGCAAACAAGAAGGAAAGACTGACAATAGACTAGAAGAAAAGAGCGCACAACCACAAGATCTGAAAGACGAAAACCCTTTGATTCTTAAGTCGATTGGCCAGGAGTTTTCGATCAAAGCAAGATTACGACCTCAGGTTAAGAAATGTCAGTATGGTCGAAACTTCTCCACTATAGACCGAACTAAGCACAAGAAAGACTTTGCTCTCGGGAAGAACCTGACCAAATGGTCTTGAGTATGGATCCCAGTTTTGAGCAGAAGAAATCAAGGCAATTCGAGCAAGGTATTCTATTCAGATCAAGAAAGCCAGAGCGCAAATGAGAACCATCATCTCAGATGTATATGAGGAGAAGGAAAGATAAGGCAGTAAACCGAACAATCAAACAACTCATAAGACAAGAACTTCAACAAAAAGGAAGAGAGATGAATGATTGATCATGAAGGTTTCTACGTCACTCCAAATATGAGATAAGCACACTTGCTCCATCCTGGAGAACAACTCACGCAAAAGATAGAAATAAAACCAGAGCAACTCGGAAAAACAATCTCCACCAGCAGCTGTGGTCTACCCTTTCTATTTATAGCCCTCACACGGGGAGAACACGTTAACCCCAACTAACACCGGGTTTTATCATTTCTTTACCCACTAGCAAAAAAATGGACTCCAGTGCTTTATCCGCTAATATCAACGGCTTCACTGCTTTGCCCGTTAACGCTAACCACTCTTGTGCTTTGCGAGACATAGCTTCCTTTGCAGCTTTCCGCATTTCTCCAAAATGCCACTCCGCTGCCTTCCCAGAAGCTTCCTCCGTAGCTTGCTATCCACGGCTTGCAGCTACCTCGCTGGCCTCACCGTCTTCTGCATCTCCCGATCGCTCACCGACCTCAGCACCACCTGTGCTTTGTCCGGTCATCCATGCCTCGCCACGGCCAGCCTCAAGATCCTGCAACCATCACAGACAACAAAACCTCACATAGCACCGCACTAGACAAGGGTAACATCCATTTGCATCAGAGAAAGGACTCAAAGCACATTCCACAAAATCGTATACCAATTACGACCGGTCGAAAAGGTAGAACAAGAGATGCACACGACTTACGACAGCTGCACAAGACCATACGACCGATTCCCAGGAGAAACGACCGCTCTGAGAAGCCATACGACCAGTTTCCATGCGTTACGACCACTTCGGAAGACTTCCGACTGCTCCCATGTGCATCCGACCGCAAACTGGCCAAGTCTGACCACAAACGTCGACTACTTCCTGAGCGCATCCGACCGCATACGACCACCTACGACTGAGCTCCAACGCGCTACGACCACAACCGACCAGCTACGACAACGTCCGACCACAGCGCTCGTGGCTTCGACTTACAACATCCGACCACGGCCAACGTGGTCGTAGCTGCGTTCGACCATGGCTAGGAAGGTCGTAAACGACCCAAGTGACCTCCGATCACAGCCAGAGTGGTCGTAAACGCCATAACGTGGTCGTAAACTATCTTGATGGCCTTCGACCATGCCCAAAGTAGTCGTAATCGCCCGGATGGACCTCAACCACGTCCAATATGGTCACAAACCTCTCGGAGACTTGTGATCACAGCCAAGCATGGTCGTAAGCTTTGTCTGCTGCTTTCGACCACGGTCGGTGGTCGTAAACCACCCCAGTGACCTACGACCACTCCCAATGTGGTCGTAAGATCTTCCGCACGCTCAACAGGGCTACAACTTCGCAGAAAACACCCAATCAAACTCAATTTTTCCGAACCAAGTGTCAATTACTCATCACAAACATGTGGTCACCTCCACATGGTCTCTCAGTTTCTTCGACTTCTCTTCGACAAAGTTTGGTCGAATGAAAACATCTTCGACCACATCAGGTCGAAGGTCTTGAGCAAGAGTTACTACTGCTTGTTCCTCTTGTCCCTTCTGGTAGTCAAAACTTGTTTCGATCACCGAAGGGCAATCTCATTTTCAATCACAAGTTCACGCAGCAATAGTCTCCTTCACAAAGGATATAAAACTTCTCCAGATTTCCTTTTCGAGTCGCTTGATAAAGCCTCGAGAAGCACCTACTGAGTGAGTTTTGGTATCATAATAGAAGGGAACTTTGATCTTAGGAGTCAGTTACTCAAATACAGCAGCCCCAATCTGACTTGCAATACTTACATCCGTAAAGAATTTCTCAATGGGGGCGCTTGGATAGAAAGGGGATAACAACACTTGTGCTGCCCATTTTATTGTCGACGGCTTTTGTCAATCGATGTCTCTTGGATGGAGGAGCTTTAGCTTTCTCCGTCTCCCCTCTAATGACCATCAGTTTGACCCCTTGGTCGTCTTGACTATTGTTTCATGCCTACTGACGATGATAGAATAATCCTCAAATTATTACGTCATTATATTCTTTGAATATACCCCTATCAATAAGAAGTAAATATGGCAGGATGGTCGTAAGCTCTTCTATCACCATAAAGTTGTAAGCTCTTCTACAGCTACATAATCGTAAGACTTACTACGACTATCTCATAGTTGTAAGTCCTTCTATAACCACATAGTTGTAAGTCTTACTGTGCTACCCCCTTGGTCGTAAGTCCTTCCACAACCAAATAGTCATAAGTCCTACTGCGACTACCTCCTTTATCGAAGTCCTACGACCAAATTGTCGTAAGTCTTACTGTGACCACTCTTTGGTCATAGGAATTCCTATGACAAATCTATCTCCAACAAACCTATCTACGATAGTGAACAACATTGTTGGTTCATCGACAAGGAAGTTAGAAGTGCATTTATCTACTAACTACACACAATCTCTCTCGACAACAACCACTACATGGTGAACGGCCTTTACGCCTTCGGCGACAACTTCTCGTCGCTGTAGTTATCATCCAAGCATTGAGGCATCTTCTAGCGTGGGACATCAGCCACCACTTCACTAGCTATATAAAGGTTAACGTCAATGAGAGAATGGGGAGGGCTAGCCATTCGCATGATTCTCTCGTTGTAATTCTTTTCTAGTAATTAGCAATTACACAGGATGAAGGGTTATTATTCTCTTAGGAGAAGGCCTGAACCTAGATAAAGATACCCGTGTCTTTACTCTGCATGTGCATACTCTAGGTCTATTGAGAGAATCCTCGAATCCAAACAAATCATATGTAAGATTGATATTAAAACATCGATAGTTGGCACTGTTCGTGGGGATTTTCTCGAGACCTTTGTTGAAGACTCTGGTAATTGCCTTGTCATCAGATCCTCCCTTTTTTCTTGCTAATGTCCTTGTGGCAGATGAATGGAACGAGAACTTATTTGACTTGGCTGACTACATGAGTATCGACATGGAGGCCTGCTATGACTATGAACAGACCACGCTTGCTTCTGATGGTGAATGTCTCCCTGAATATTCATCTGATGATATCGGAGTTGATGCCGTTGGAAAGATCAATGAGGGATCAAAGTCCCCCACGGTAGTACGCCCAATGGAGGACTCATGTCCCCAAACTGACAAGAGTCAACCCAGCAATGCGACGATGGGTCCGTTCCCATGCGTTTGAGTCCCATGGCATTGCCCCGTGCAGTTTCAAAGAGCCCTAGACTTTGTCGATCGGGAGCACATCACCAACTACATGTGGTGACTCTTGGTCGACCCAATAAGGCAATGGGGTGGGCACACGTCGTGTTCATTCGTATTCTAGTAGGGAATGCACCAGCCGGGATGGTTACAACCCAAACTTCCCTACTTGGTAGGGTTTACTCTAGGCCATGAGACAATCTCGCTCGATGATTCTTCTGATGAGGGGCATCCCTCGATGTGGAGATTCTAGAGATGAGGTTTTGCCCGCCCTCAAATTCTCATGACCCTCTCGGACGAAGGCCCGAGGATGCTCCCAATGATCACACTCTCCTCTCTGCGTGGGAATGGTGACGAGACCTTCAGCGATGAGCCCGATCAGTACTGATGAGCATTGGAGAAATCCTAGAAATACTCGCTCTCCTCTGAAGCAACCCTAGTTTGCATCAGGGGTGGAGGATCCTGAGACTGCTCAACAAAGGTGACTTGCTGCCCAGAGTGCTTTGCCTGGGCGGGTCCAATACAATCCAAAGAGGCATGAGAGCTTCAAATGGGTCAACGACTTGCTCGAGAACCTAACTCAAGAGATTGCTTGAGCACTAGGCTACGACTGCTTCGTTGAAGACATTGCATTAAGGCTCCATGACGTGATGGCCTGACTCAAGCAACCTCGCTGACGTCACTCAGAGAGTCAACAAGGTACGACCGCATCTAGTCATTCCCAAAACTTGCCTCGTAAGAGTCGGTATGGTGATAGGGCACATCACACTCCCGATCGCAATACCAGTCGGAGGAGAATATCTTGAATTGCTTTGGATCGGCAAGTCGATACTCGATCACCACTTCGAGTAAGGAACCTCAGCAGTAGATGAACTACGAGTATCATCCCTAAGTGGATGAGACCTATTACAGGTTCGGTCCACCCACCGTCAGGCATCACCGAGTGTGTACGCCTAGCAATGCTAACTATCCTTTTCCACAAAGGAGACATCAGGAGATTATTGCCGGATGCCGAACATTCATGCCCAAGCTCTGAGCAGTGCGCTGGCTAGCACAGTTTCGACCGATGAGCATGTAGAAATTCAATGAGTCTTATAATCCCATCAAGTTCCTTTAGATTTACACGACTATGGTTTGGGTAGCAAGAGGAGGTGAGCATGTCATGGCCAGCTACCTTTTGACTGTGCTCAAAGGATCTACTCTATCCTGGTTGCTCAACTAGCCCTTCGAGTCGATCTACTCGTGGCAGCTCCTCTGTGACCTTCTTGTGGCCAACTTCCAGGGTACATACAATTACCCTAGGAAGGAGGATGACCTGGTCGAATGCGCCAAGGCAAAGTGACAAGACCTTAAGGCAATTCATTTGGCATTTTAGCCAAGCTCAAAACTCATTTTGGAGGTCTCGATGCTTCAATTATTAGGGCATTCAAGCGGAGGGTGCGCAATCGAGATTCATAGAGGATGTCACCTGAACCCTCCAACCATCACACCGAGCTCTTCGAGATGGCAATCGCATGCAATCTGCCGAAGTGGTTAAATGGATCAGACCATCGACCAAGCCACCGTCGCTCCAAGAAGCATCGTGATGGCAGCAAGAGGAAGGAGAAGGCCAAGAAACCGGAGACAAGGCCAAGATCCACAGCCCTTGCATCGCAGGTTGAAGGAGGTCTCGGCTATGGGCGATATGGAGCCACGTAACTCCAAACAATACTCCAACCGAGGCAAAGGCAAGGCACTGCGAGGAAGGATAACAAGCCTAGATGGTGCCCTCTTCATAAGAAAGAGGGGCACCATCTTTGCAATTGTAACATCCTAAAAATTCGCTTTCTGAAAAAAAAGTAATTTCAAATTAATTATTTTAAAGTATTTGAATTTTATTTGGATTTATCTGAATTTTATTTCAAAATCTAAAGCAAGAAAATGTATTTTAAATATTTTATTAAAGCCAAAAAGAGTTCATTTTATTTTTCCCAACCCTCCCTGAATTTTATATAATTTTTGAGAATTTTTTGAAATTAAAAATCTATTTTAAAAGTTAAAAAGTATTTTATAAAATTATTAAAGGCAAATTTGAATATAACAATATTTTTATTAGGTCTAAAATAGCTCCAGGAATATTCAATGAATTTTCTAAAATTTTTAGACATTAATTAATATTTTCTAAGTATTTATAATGTTTCTAGTATTTTCTGAAAAGCTAATCCAAAAATTAAAATCAATTTAATCCCAGGTTGCCACGTGGCGCTCTCAGATTGAATCCATCTCTTTCTTTGATCTAATCCTAGTCGTCCACAGCCACAAAACCCTTCATTCAAATCCAACGGCCTTGATTATTTCCCTTGCCATATGCCCTCCATCCAACCGCCCATACCCCTTCATCTCTCTCTCTCTCTCACCGACGCATGGGCCCCACTTGTCATAACCTTCTTCTTCCTCCCTTTCTTCTTCCTCAAGCCCTCTCTCTCTCCACCATTGAAGCCGCACCAAGCTTTTAAAACCGGTCGTTTCTTCCTCCTTAACTCCCGAGTAAGTGCGCATTTGAATGCCCTCATCACTCCCCACTAACCGCCGGCCGTTTCCCTTCTTTTAATCCTCTCTAAACCTCCGGCCGCATTTACTCCGGCAAGCCCCAAACCGCCAGCCATTCCCCTCCCTTCCCCGCCTATAAATTCCCTTCCCCGAGTCCGGCTCCCCTCCTTTAGACTCCCCTCTCCTCGCTGCCCCTCCTCACCCGAGCTCCCTCGCCACCAGAGCCCGCCGCCCCCAAGCGCCACTGCCGCCGCCGCCTTCTCTCGTCTCGCTGGCCACCTCCGGTCTTCCTTGAGCTCGGTGCCAGGTAGGAGTCGGACCGCCGCCGTCTTCCCTCCCTCCGCCGCCTTCCTGTACAAAAATTCAAAAATTGCTGACGTCATAAATAGCCATTTTCAGTACAAAAATAAATTGGAAAAAATCTGTCTTTTTCTTTTTCTTCTAATTAAACTTCCGGAAGCCCTATCTTTCTCATTTTAACTCCGATTTGACCCGTTCAAATTTCTAAATTTTTATTTGAATTTATGTGTATTTATTTATTTTTGTTTGTTCTGTCTTTTCATGTGTAGAACCTGTCGTTGCCAAAGACTTTCCCATTCATGGCAGCAGGAAGGTCCGCATAGTGCAAGAAGGCAAGTCTCCTTTGAACATTTTGCACCTATGTTTGAGAAATGTTTTTAATTATTTTAAATTTATTTGCATTACTATTTAGATAGAACACTAGTTTCTGTCTTAATGTATTAGTTAATCCAATCTTGATATGCCATCGATTGAAGTTGAATGCCATGTACCTTTGTAACCTTTGGACTTCCTTTGTATCAGTAATGAGAGTATTACGATTCTTTGCTAAATATTAGAACGGTAGTAAAATGCTTAGTCACGCTATTTAACTTTTGTAACCTTGGAATGGGAAATTATATTTCATTGTTCTAGTCTTTTTATTCAGAAATTAGTGACAATTAGTGTTGCCACTGTTCTTTTAAAAATAAAATAAAATGTGAAAATTTTTTTAGACCAGGGCGGATGGTTATATTGGATTGGTGCGGTTTTAGCACGAGACTTTGTAAAGTGTATGTTCCGCCCTAGTCGATTAAGGACCGACTCTTGTGTTTGTCTAGACTGAGCATTACCATACAACCCCAAGTCTATATGGGTATAACCTTGCTGACTAACTTCCTATAGTTTAGTTTAGGTACCACCAGTGGAAAGTGGATGCCGGGGATTTACTGGTTATTCACAGTGAGGGACAGGGATTTCTTGTTCTCATATGGCGCAAAGGGGCTTCGATCGGGTGGATTTAACCTTCAAAGAGTGAAACCTTAGCGGGTGGTGTCTAGCTAGACTTGAGTGAGGTAAAAGCTTTGTGATATTTTATCTGGGTCTCATGTCAAAGGAAGCATGGTGACTATTAAGATAATTTATCTCTTGGGGGTAAAGTTGTACATCCTCTGCAGAGTGTTAAACTATTCGAATAGACGTGCCCACGATCAAGGGCAGGCAAAGAATGCATTCACAGGGTAGACCTTTGATTTTGGTTTTTAATAACAAAGTTTTGCTATCTCGAGAGTGGAGGGAACTCTCGGAAGGGTATCCTGGCGGTTGGAGCCAGTGTGGGTGGATGGAACCCGTAGTTTTAAACCTTAGCAGTTAGAGTTGGTTAATTAGTGTTGGTGGATAGAACCTTCACTATAAAATGCTTAATAGTTTCAGTTAAAACAATTATTTTGTTAAAATAATGCCTTCAAAAATATTTAATGGTATTTGAAATAAAATATTGCTTTATGCAAAAGAACCATATAGCCCTTCCTTGTTAAGCCTTGCATCTACTGCATTTTTCCCAAGACTTGCGGAGTACTTTATGTACTCACATGCTGCATTCAAAATAAAACTCAGACGAATACGAAGCTCAAGATGGAGACTACGACTACTTCGCGTGTGGATTCGACGATGGCTTTCCGGAGTACTAGGCTGCGTTTCCCCAGTCAATTGCCTGTGGCGTATTGATGGGTCTTCACCAGATTTACTTTTGCTTCCGCTGTGTTTTGTGTTTTGTGTTTTGAGAGGTCTTGAAACCTTAGTTTTAATAAAGAGGCCTTTTGGTCTGTACTCTTTACTATTGTAATAAAGCGTGGTTGATTTTATATTCATCACTGTTTGACTGTGTGCACTAGTTTTGATCTGGGACTAGTGCTGTAATACACAGAGGGTCCGGATTTGGAAATCCAGGGTCCCGACAGAGATGATATCAGATCCAATTTGACTGTAGGACGTGACCTAGATTAGAATGGCAAAACCCTAAGGATTGATATTTATTAAAAAGTGTATATTAAAAAAGAATCTAAGCTTCCTTGCTTCTACTCTTTTCTTACTTAGTATCTTACTCTTGTCCTTATATTCATTTGATAAATTTCTTTACTGATCTCTTCTATTATTTCAACTCTGTAGATGGCTGGATCATCCTCCGCAGATGCGTGGGATTACTTTTCTCATGGCGAGAATGTTGGAGCATTTGTTGGCCTTCTTCGTCAGCTCATGCAATACCTGGGGTATCGCCAACCACCTATCTTCAGGGGGTGGAAAGTTCAGATCTTGGATCAAGATTCTTGGTCGATGGAGGTATTCCTGTATGCACGGGAAGGGGAATTCGACTCCCACAAATACCCTATCGAGCATCCTCGGACCCATTGCTCTGATGCTATCCAGGACGCAGATCGTTTGGCTATAGCTGACTTGTGCGAGATTCACAAGGATACCCTGCGACAGTCTCCCTTCTGCTTCTTCATAACCACTCGGGCAGGACAGAGCTACCCGGAGCCCTTCGAGATCGCAGTGGATGACCCTCGACTGACGCATCAGGTGCAGCTTACTCAGGCGATGGCAGCTACCAACGCCAGCGCACTGGAGGAGATTAGACATCTTCGGATGCTCCTTACATCCAGCTACCAGCACTCCGACACTCTCCGTGCTCAGCTTCTCCAGAGCTAGGCAGCAGAGTTCGAGCTGGGGCGTGTCAGAGCTGTAGCTGACTACACGCCATCTTCACCTGCACCAGCCATCATCCCCAACAATCAGGCGCTGACTCGACATTTGGGACCCCGCACCAGGCTCACAGCATGCAAGAGCGTGCGGCACCCTAGTCCGCTACCTGTCATCAACATCGGAGATTCCAGCAGAAGACGTAGTCTTTCTCGTTCCCGCTCCTGTTCTCGGTCGACTGCCTCAGTCGTAACCGTTCTCATTCTCGTGCATCAGGCATCCGCGCCACGTGTGGTTGTGGGCAGCACCACGTGGGCGAGTCCGAGGAGGACCTAGAGGAGGATCCTGAGGAGCGCATCATCTTGGAGGACTAGTAGTTGGTTGAGTCAGTAGTATCCAAATAAATGTCTACATCCTTAGAACGTTTTATATTATGTTTTGGTGTGCTAGATGGACTGTACCAAGCCTTTGTGCACTTGTGGTACAGCCATTCTTAAAACTATTTCGATTTCAAGTTAAGTTTCTTCTAAGTTGTTGTTTGTTTCTCTTTTGTGTGTTGGTTTGGGATGTTGTTTAGTTCCCCCTAATCTCTTACCTGTGCTAGTTCCCTCTTATCGTTTGCTAACCCCAGATACTACTTCAGATGGTGAACACAAGGAATAACCCAGGCAGCAGTCGTGGTGCCAATGCCCAACCAGAAAGCAATGTTCCAATTCCACCACCTCCGGCTCAAGCCCCTAACTTGGAACAAATGATGGCTATGCAACTGCAAATTCTTCAAGCCCTTGCTCAGAATCAAGTCCAACAAGTTCCGCAGGCACCCATTCAAGCACTGCAGTTCAAGTTAGGAGAATTTGTGAGGACCAGACCGTCGACCTTTGCCGGTTTTGTAGATCCGTTAGAGGCTGACGACTGGATCAAGGATGTAGAGAAGAAATTGATTTTGGCTCAGTGCAATGACTATGAGAAGGTGTTGTATGCCGCTCATCAGCTAAAAGGGATCGCTGCTAATTGGTGGGAAAATTACTATTCTGCTCATCAAGATGTGCAAGCCATCACATGGGCTGAATTTGTTGAAGCTTTTCGCACTACACATATTCCTATGGGAATAATGGAGATGAAGAAAAGGGAGTTTCACAAACTGCAACAAACCTTAGTGTTTCTGAATACCTGAATAGGTTCACTCAACTATCCAGGTATGCACCAGAAGATGTTGCAACAGATGCAACAAAGATTTGGCGGTTCATGCAGGGACTTGATCCCATCCTCAAGGTGTAGTTGGTGTCCAATGATTATCCAACATTTCAGCACATGGTGAATAAGGCCATTATACAAGAAGATGCTCAACGTCAATTGTATGAGACTCGGAAGAAAAAGTTTCAAGCTCAGCATGGTGCAAGCAGTTCTCGTCTTCGTCCTAATCCACCTCAGTTCAGTAGGCCCTCAGAGCCCAGTGTGCCAAGGACACCATTCGCTGGACCCCGCTCAATTCCGCGAGCTCCTCGAACAGGCAATGGTTGCCAACTTCAGCAGAACAAGACTTCAGTGGCAGGAGTGCGGTGTTTCAATTGCAAGAACATGGGACATTATGCCAACAATTGTCCTCAAAAGCGCCCAGCTGTAACCCCTATTCGTTTCAACTTGGAGACTACACCAGCGCGAGCTCCAACTGCAGGTCAGGGCCGTGGGACCCCTCAAACTCCAAGGACTCCGCAGGCAATGAGCAGAGGACATGTTAATCATATTACTGCAGAAGTGGCTCAGGATGCACCCGATGTAGTTCTGGGTAAGTTTCTTGTCAACTCAGTACCTGCATCAGCATTATTTGATTCTGGAGCTTCGCATTCTTTTATGTCAAAAGGTTTTGTTGAAAGATATAATTGGGATGTGCATTTGCTAAAGAACTGTAACATCCTAAAAATTTAAATATGGAAATGTGAAGTTTTTGACTTAATTTTTGCAATGAATTTTATTTGAATTTGGAGTTTATGGGATTTTCCTGAAAAATTTGATGAAGGTTCCAAAAGCTAAAGAGGAAACAAACATGTTTAAATATTAGAAAATTAAAACCTAAATTAAGAATCTGAAAAGATGATCCAAAAGAGTTACAAAGGGAAATGTATTTAAATATAACACCTCATGTCTAAGAATAATGGTATGAATAGCTAAGGAGTAAACAAAATAAAAATATTAACATTTATAAATATACACATATATGCATACAACTATGCATAACAAGAAAATAGTCCCTATAGAATTAATGTCTAAAATGGTAAATCTGATAATATGGGGAACAAGAAAGAAAGTAATAAAACTGAATTATATATATACACACACAATTGCTAAAACAAAAACAAAAGAAAAGGAAAAGAAAAGAAATACAAAAACAAATAAAAGAAAAGCGAGCCGGGCCGCCACCAAATACACCTGACCCCTCTCCCACTCCCGCCTCGTGTGCGTGGTCAGACGGGCCAGCCGGCGAGCCTCGCAGCCCACGCCTCGCGCGCCTCGCCGACCAGCCCACTCTCTCGCCCACCCGCTGCCATGCGGACCCGCCCGCGCCTCTTCCCTCTCTCGCGAGTGGACCCAGTCGTCGAAGCTTCCCTTCCCTCTGTCTTTTCCTCCGCTCACTCTCCACCGTCCGAGCTCCGGTCAAAGCCGTGAGACTCGCGCGCTGGACACGGCCGACGTCGCGAGCTCCTCGGTCCATGCGCCATACCCGCCGCCCGTTGTCTCACGACGCACCGCCGCCATCGCCACACAGCCGCGCCGCCTGTCCCCGACGTGCGCGCACAGAGCTGCGCGTGGATAGCCATGCTCCACCGCCTATAAAAGCCGGGCACCCTTCCATTCACTTCGCCACATCCACCTCTTCCATTTCCCAAATGCAATCGAACCCGAGCCCTCTTAATCGTCGGCAATCCCATCATCTTCCCCAACTCCGGCCCCGCGCCCCGCCGCCGATTGGAGTGAAGCCGAGCCGATTCCTCCTGCCGACACCCTCCTCGGAGCAAGTTGAAGCCCTCCGGACCTTGCCTGAGCCTCTCCGAGCCTGTACCTCACCGGCGTCGAGCTCTCCCCGAGCCCGCCGCCGCCGCACGCTGCCAACCCCTCTCCGGCGACCCTTGGTCACCGACGACCCCTCCAACGCCTTCCACGTGCCACCGGGGTTCCATTTCACCCCTCACCGGCACCTCTCTGGCCGCCCGTCACCGACGGCACCGCCGCCCGCACGCTGCCCCCGATCTCCTCTGTTTCGCGCCCCTGCTGCACGCTTCAATTAATATCGCTCCCGCCTCCTTCAGGTAACATCGAATGGCCGAGTGGCTAGCAGCGCCCGCACCCAGTTTGCTGACCCGAGTTCGATCCCCCATTCCGCAACGTGTTTAGATTAGGTTTTATTTTGATTATTTTGATAGTAATTTCAGAAAAAGAAAAATCAAGAAAGTTATGAGATTAATCCACAGATAATACAAAAATTGATTGAGGTATAAATGAGCTTATTAAATGTCTAATCATGGATCAAACATCATATTTTAATGACTAATGTGCTTTGAATATTTGTCTTAAAGCCTAAATTATTAACTAAAGGCATGTTAAGAAATTAAGTAAAAAAATCTTGTTTAGGTTTACGCTTCCATGGAATGATAATTTAATAAATAAGGATGGTTTAAGGAATATATCATAAGCCATTGTTTACTAATAAACGTTATAGAACTAATCATTGCATACTTTAAACCATAACCCTCGTATCTATGCCCACAATTTAACTTGCTTAATATTACACATCCTTTGGAAGATTTAATATTTGAGTAGTTACCATATGTGCATAATTAATATGCCTTTATTATTTATCATCATCTAAATGTTAAGTAAAAACATTAGTAAAAGATGGTTCTAAAATTTATAAAGACATTTAAGCTAAAGTTTAGGAAAATAAATTTGACATCATGTTTGACTATAAAAATAAGGATTTAGATTAAAGATTACCCTTAACAATAACTGGAACACGAACTCCAACCTTTAACATGCCACCATCAAATAAATACCAATGATACTAATAATTAGATTTTAATGTAGATTTGGTAATAATGATGGACTTAACCGAATATAGCAAGTCACGACTCGAACAAATGGATCCTAATTCAAAATAAATTATGCCTAGTAATAACTAAAGTGTACATAAAATGTCGCACCACAAAATGCTGTCAGACCAGAATCTAACATTAATTCGGTAAGCTAAAGATTGTATATATCTTCTATATAGCCCATACCCTAACTATTAGCGCTCAACAAAATAATGCTCCGCGTCTAACCTAACTCATGGAACTTCCTTGATAAATACAAAAAAATAATAAAAGGGATTATTAATGAAAAGATCGAGTCATCATATCTTACCACCAATCTTGCCCCAAATCATCCGAAACACCCATTAACTCATAATAAAACTAAATTAAGTTTATTCGGATTTATTTGGATCTTTTGAGTTAATTGCTTTCATTTGGATTCAGTCGTTGTCGCGTAATTAGAAATTGGAGTCCTGAAAAATCAAGGGATCAAGCATGATCAAGAGCAAAGTGAAGATACAAACCAGAAGCTCAACAGCAAGCATTGTGTGAGCTCAAGACCACGGTAAACCGTGCCAGGTGAGTCAATACTTTGATCATGTTGAACCTACATTTTTCGCAAATTACTTTTGTTTAAATTATCAAATTGCATGCTGTTATTTCATATGCAAATATATGTTTGTTTGAAGATTCTAGTTATACACCCATAAATCGACTTGCTAGTATTATACCTCCTTTGGAAATATTTGAATATCTGAGCCTTGTCACCTTAGCAAAATTATAATGGTAACCTTTCAAAAATAAGTCCATAACTATACGCCATGTTTAGTACTGCTTAGATAATCGGGGCACCAAAAATGCCCAAAAGCATCATTTTGAATCATGAGAAATTGGTTTGGGCAGTCATGGTGGTAATGACTGGTATATTTGGTTATGGATATTTTATGCCCCCAAAAACCTTGAGTTGCTTAATTATCAGGCGGATGGTTCGAGGTGTGAATGTGTGTGGTGCAGTGGAAGCACAAAGGGGAATGTGGTAGAACCGCTCAGATAACCCTAAGAACTGAATCTCGTAATGACCTCCCAGTGTACAACAGTACAACCACAAGCTGGCAAAATGTAGGCAGAGTTTACTAATTTGTCCAAGCGCGAAGCGAAGCGCGTACGTGCTCGCCAGCCCGACGTACTTGCCGGCCGCGCGTGTTCACCAGTGGCTGTAGCTGGAAGAGGCGCCGCGTGGCGATCTCGACGAGCCCCACGTCGCACGTCGCCGTAGAGGGCGAAGCTCCTTGGTGCATGGGATGCTAACAAGCTGCTGTTAGGTCCCCGTCTGGAGCACCACGGCGCCGTCGCCAGCCGCCGTTGTCGTCGAGGGTGGCCGCGAGCGGTCGCCCGGAGTCGTCGTTGCCAAGCTCACCGATGAACACCGCCCTGCCGCGAAGCCGCGCGACTGTGATGGCGACGTTGATCGGCGTGGTGCAGGATGGGGGCTTGCGTGAAGTAAACCACGGAAGACGCCGTCGCCAAGCCACCCTGGGTGCCTGGATGGAGACTTGTTCCTTGGTCCATCGTCGTGTGTAGTCACCGGACATCGCCCCTGCGAAGTCCGTCGCGCAGAGTCGGAGCTCAGGTCGTCGGAGTCGGAATTCAGGTCGCGGACGCCGTGCGAAGGCCGACCTCGCCCCTGCGAAGTCTGTCGCGCGGAGTCGGAACTCGGGTCGCGGATGCACTCAGGTCGCGGACGTCATGCAGAGGCCGACGCTGCTCCTGCGGAGTCCGGAGAGCGGAGTCGGAGCTCAGGTCGCGGGCTCGGCGAGGCCAACCTCACCCGCAAAGTGCGCCGCG
This sequence comes from Dendrocalamus sinicus, assembly GCA_036346575.1. Lineage (NCBI taxonomy): Eukaryota > Viridiplantae > Streptophyta > Magnoliopsida > Poales > Poaceae > Dendrocalamus > Dendrocalamus sinicus. The sequence goes on from JAYEVI010000286.1 coordinate 47,203, forward strand.
GAGTCGGAACTCGGGTCGCGGACGCCGCGGCGAGGCCGACCTCGCCCCTGCGAGGTCTGTCGCGCGGAGTCGGAACTCGGGTCGCGGATGCAATCAGGTCGCAGACGCCATGCGAGGCCGACGCTGGTCTTGCGGAGTCCGAGAGCGGAGTCGAGCTCGTGTCACGGACTCGCGGCAGAGGCCGACTCGCCCAGCGAAAGTCCGCCGCGCGAGTCGGAACTTCGGTCGCGGAGGCCGACGCTCTTGCGTAGTCCGAGAGCGGAGTCGGAGCTCAGTCACGGACCGCGGCGGAGGCCGGCCGACGGGCGCGGCGTCTTGCGCCGGATTGACGCCGCAGGATGTAAACTTCGAGTGCGGATGGATGGACGTCCTCTTTCGCGGTGGCAAAGCGGGCGTAGTTTCTTGCGCAGTGAGGCCGCGCCATAGACCCCACTGCGACGTTGAGGCCGCACGAGACCTTGGGGCGCGGACACGCTTGGCCTCATGCGCTCGTCTCGAGCCGAGGTCACCGTCGCCCGGCGAAGGTCGTCTCCGTCCGGCGGCCTTCTACCGAGAGATGTAGAGCACGCTGTCACACCAGCTAATTGCTCTCCGATTTCGCGGCCGATGGACCCATCGCCGTGGCGAAGATACGGAGCGCCGACGTGGCCATCGAGCTCGATTTTGGCTTCCTCGAACACTCCGGACGGGCGCGTGCGGGATGCGAGGCCAGCCGTGCGCCTTGGCGAAGCAAAGGTCGGCGAGAGGAAGCTGCCGCGACGCCGAAGCCATGGCGAGGTAGACGGACGACGTTTGGACTTGGCGGAGCGAATCGATGCCGTCTTCGATGTCGCCGGCCGAATCTCGTAGCTTGGCCCCCCACGTTTCTCCATGGCTGCGAGCTTTCGTCGCAAGTTGACCATGCTGCTCAGCTCGCACCGGAGGAACTCGACGCCGCCGCCTACCTCCCTAGGCAATTTGTACTCATCGCTGAACAGGTTGCCTTCCTCGATATGTGCATGCGATCACACATGCAATCATAGAGATAACGACGATAAGCTGCACACATGCCTGAATGGATGCTCCAATGCTTATACGTGATTGCGTGCATGGATGTAAAAATATACGTGGAAGGATATTTCATGCATGCACTAATGGATGGATACTTCGTGTAGACATCGAGGATGCAAAGGCGTGGACGCGAAGGCACTGCGCGGGGTAGACCTCGCCGAGGACGTGCGGAGACCTGCCTTCGGCAACGCAGAGGCGGGTGAATGCGCGAGGCGCGGAGATGATGCCGCTGGTGCCGGACACGGGGTCGCTGCGTACTAAGTCCCGCGTGCTTTTTCCTGCGCCGGCAGATGAGGTGGAGCCTTTCGATCGACACGGCGTTGCAGGAAGTCGCACGGCGTCGCAAGGAGGCGAGCTCGACGACGTGCATGTACCATGCAAGCGACGTAGCGTGATGGCTAGGCTGGTTTGTTAAGTCACCCGAGCGAACATCGCATGCTCACAACACCTTTCTAGCTTTTGTCTTAAGCAAATATCACCCAACATAATTAAAGGTGCCTTCCTGCAGGGAACGTGTCGACAAGCAATTATATCTCTACCCAAACGTGTTGGTGACGATGCACAGCAATCATAGCACAAAGGAACTTTGGCCATCGAATGCAGAAACCGAGGGACCGCCACCGGGAGATGGAACTAGCCGTGCGAACGCGTAGTGCATCTTTGCCAGCGAGTTCGCGCCGCACACGCCGAAGGTTACGCTGGATGGATGTTCGGTGCGGAGTCTTGACGTCATGCGGAGACTCGAGCGTAGAGGTCCGTCGTCATACGGAGACTTGGAGATAGCGACCATATAGAAAATGGATGACTGGACTAGATCTATTCAACCCACCATCGACAAAATATGGCAAGGTATATAGACGAATCGCACAACTTACCCAACGGATCTACGGATCTGGGCTTATCTGTGATGCTCATGATACGAACAACTTGAGGTACCTCCATTTCGCTAGGAAGCTCCTTGGTGGTAGCCACCTCTAGCACTCTTGCGCGACTTCTCGCTCGATCCCCATGGGCGGCGCCATCCGTTGTGGCTACAGCCAAACAGAGAAGGAGGACTAGTAGAAGAGGAAGAGGAGCCTGATCTGTGGATGGTTGGTGAGAATGAGAGGATCCCCATTGCCCCTCCTGGGGTTTATATATGAGTGGGGTAGAATGGGAATTTCCCATTCTACCCTTAGCATTTACACACATGAGGGTACATTGGTATATTTACACTGGTATATTCCTCTACACTATTGGGCCTATTACATGTTAGACTAGTTGCACGGCCCAAACCACGGGGTTGGGCCACCCCTACAACACCGCGCATTTCATTCCAGTAAAGACCACATATTCTGGAGATAGACTCGCAGAGCTATATATGTCAAGAATCGTATGTTTGCATGGAGTTCCAAAGAAGATTGTGTCGATCGAGGATCTCAATTCACTTCAAGATTTTGGCAGATCTTCGCATGGACTTTTGGGCACAAATCTAAATTTCAGACAAACATATCATCCATAGACAGATGGTCAAACAAAACGAGTAAATCAAATATTAGAAGACATGTTGAGAGCTTGTGTCTTGGCAAATAAAACTAATTGGAATCAAAGCTTGCCTATGCCGAATTCTCCTATAATAACATTTATCAATCTAGCTTGCAAACGTCTCCGTTTGAAGCCTTGTATAGCAGAAAATGCAGGACACTGTTGTATTGGAAGGAAACCGGAGAAGGGTGAGTGTTGGACCAGATGTGTTGAAGCAAGTAGAAGAGCAAGTTTGCTTGATCCAGATGATTAAAAGCAGCGCAAGCAAGACGAGAAAAGCTATGCGGACAATCGTCGAAGAGCGTTGGAATTTGTACCTGGAGATCATGTGTATTTGAAAGTTTCGCCTCTCAAGGGGATGCGTCGTTTCGGAGTCAGTGGGAAGCTAGCTCCTAGATTCATTGGACCATTAATTTCCTGTTCTAGCAAAAAGGGGAGAAGTTGCTTACCAGTTGAAGCTTCCGCCTCAGTTGTCAAAGGTACACGACGTTTTCCATGTGTCCCAGTTAAGAAAGTCTCTTAGAGTGCTAGAAGAGCAAATGCCTCTAGATGAAGTGAACTTGAAGGAGGACTTAACATATCCAGAGTATCTAGTCAAAATTTTGGATGAAGCAGAGCGTTGTACAAGAAACAAGATCATCAAATTCTGTAAAGTGCAATGGAGCAATCATTTCGCATCGAAGCAACTTGGGAGCGTGAAGAAGATCTAAGAGCGAGTTCCTAGTCTTTTTCCCATCCGTCCAATCTTAGGGACGAGATTCTTTCTAAGGGGGTAGGTTTGTAACATCCCAAAAATTCGCTTTCTGGAAAAATTTAATTTCAAATTAGTTATTTTAAAGTATTTGAATTTTATTTGGATTTATCTCAATTTTATTTCAAAATCTAAAGCAAGAAAATGTATTTAAAAATTTTATTAAAGCCAAAAAGAGTTCATTTTATTTTTCCCAACCCTCCCTGAATTTGATATAATTTTTGAGAATTTTCTGGAATTAAAAATCAATTTTAAAAGTTAAAAAGTATTTTATAAAATTATTAAAGGCAAATTTGAATATAACATTATTTTTCTTAGGTCTAAAATAGCTCTAGAAATATTCAATGAATTTTCTGGAATTTTTAGACATTAATTAATATTTTCTAAGTATTTATAATGTTTCTAGTATTTTCTGAAAAGCTAATCCGAAAATTAAAATCAATTTAATCCCAGGCTGCCATGTGGCGCTATTAGATTGAATCCATCTCTTTCTTTGATCCAATCCTAGCCGTCCACAGCCACATAACCCTTCATTCAAATCCAACAGTCTTGATTATTTTACTTGCCACATGCCCTCCATCCAACCGCCCATACCCCTTCATCTCTCTCTCTCACCAACGCATGGGCCCCACTTGTCATAACCTTCTTCTTCATCCCTTTCTTCTTCCTCAAGCTCTCTCTCTCTACCATTGAAGCCGCACCAAGCTTTTAAAACCGGCCGTTTCTTCCTCCTTAACTCCCGAGTAAGTGCGCATTTGAATGCCCTCATCACTCCCCACTAACCGCCGGCCGTTTCCCTTCTTTTAATCCTCTCTAAACCGCCAGCTGCATTTACTCTGGCGAGCCCCAAACCGCCGGCCATTCCCCTCCCTTCCCCGCCTATAAATTCCCTTCCCCGAGTTCGGCTCCCCTCCTTTAGACTCCCCTCTCCTCGCCGCCCTCCTCACCCGAGCCCCCTCGCCACCGGAGCCCGCCGCCCCCGAGCGCCACCGCCGTCGCCACCTTCTCTCCTCTCGCCGGCCGCCTCCGGTCTTCCTCGAGCTCAGCGCTGGGTAGGAGCAGCACCGCCGCCGTCTTCCCTCCTCCGCGCCTCCGCGGCGCGCCGTGAGCCCGCTCCGGCGGAAGCGCCGCCTCCGTGCGCCGCCCGTCTCGGTCAGGCCACGTCGGCCAGCCCGTGCACACGTGGCGTCCAAGTGGTAGCCACGTGGCCGGCCACGTCGCCCCCCATGCCACATCAGCATTTCGGTTTTAAAAATAATCCCGCCCAAAAATTCAAAAATCGCAGATGATACGGGAAGGGGTCCTGATCTTCTCAGTGAGGAACCGTGGATAGTTGATGCGAAGTAGACGATGTCGCTTGTTGAACACTCGCACCAATGCACGAACCCTCAACTCTTCGGAATACGACCACAAATGACGAACGCCAAGTCCTCAATTCCCAATGGAACGACGGCTTGACCTTGAATTGCAGAAGGAAGAATGGATCGCCTAGTTCTCTATCAAAGTCCTCGCATGAACTCTGGTGTTGAAAGAACAAGCAATAGCTATGTTTCAATCTTATGCATAAAATTGGTCTCCCCCTAAAAGCTGCCAATACTAGGCTTATATAGCCCCTTGGAATGTCCATATGGTCCCCAACTAAGTACAACTCAACCCTATATGGTTTTGGATACGAACTCTCACAAAAAGGAAACTATATTTTTTCACCCATCATATTGTTTTGGTCATAACTTTTTATCCGTGATGAATTTGAAGGTGGGATCTGATCCATTGCGTAGCGGTTGAAATTATCTTTCAAACGAGTATAAGAACACCTGAATCGGACTCCGTTTATGAAAGTTATGGCCTTTTTAGTAACTGCCTGTCAGGCTGTCCCGAACCGAATCCGAATTGAATCCTGAGTTGAATCCGAGTTTGAATTAGGTTGAGCACGTGAGAAGTCTGAATTTGACTTGAAAATCTTATCCAAAACTTGTAGTTTAAGTCCTTGGTCTCCTCATTTTGCTCTCCCAAGTCTTCACATGAGTCATACCTAAGAATACATAAAATACTAGTATGAGATAGTATTCCAAGTTCATCATCAATTAAAGGAAACTCCTTAAGAAACAAAAGCACCTGTTTGTATAAACGTGTGGCTCTTACCCTCGTCATTGGGCCCTCTAGTTCTTGGTTATTCTCATGCATGCTTGGGGTGGAAGATGTATATGTAATGGGGATGTCCTCATCAGTATGTGCATGACCACCAATAGGAAAAGATGTATAAGTGCTAGGGATGGCCTCATCATCCTCCCCCTCTTGAAAAGATGTCGTCCTCGACGCTGGATCGTCACCACCAAAGAAAGGTGATAAATCGGTGACATTGAACGAGCTCACGCCATAGTCATCGCCGGAAAGTTCTATCTTGTAGGCATTGTCGTTGATCTTCGCAAGCACCTTGAAAGGTCCATCACCACGCGGTAGTAACTTAGACTTGCGATGTTCTGGAAAATGATCCTTGCGGTAGTGTACCCAAACCAAATCACCTGGTTGAAAAACCATCTTCTTCCTTTTCTTGTTCGCCTTCTCAGCATAGTACTTGACCTTGCGCTCTATCGGTTTTTTTGACTTGAGATGCAATTTCTTCACATATTTAGCTCGCTTGGATGCCTCCATATGAGTATGGTGTTGACTAGGAAGCGGCAACAAATCAAGCGGCGTAAAGGGCTTGAAACCATAAACTACCTCAAATGGACACATCTGCGTAGTGGAATGCACGACCCGATTATAAGAGAATTCCATGTGCGCCAAACAATCCTTCCACTCGCGCAGATTCTTCTTGATCGTGGCCCGGAGTAGCATCGATAGTGTGCGGTTCACCACCTTTGTTTGACCATCAGTTTGGGGATGACAAGTTGTGCTGAATAACAACTTCATCCCCAGTTTACCCAAAGCGTCTTCCAGAAGTAGCTCATGAACTTTACGTCGCGATCCGAAACAATAGTACGTGGCACACCATGTAGCCTCACGATCTCCCTGAAAAACAAGTCAGCAATATGCGACGCATTGTCGCTCTTGTGGCACGGAATAAAGTGTGCCATCTTCGAAAAACGATCCACAACGACAAAAATAGAATCACTCCCCCTCTTAGTTCTAGGCATTCCTAAAACAAAATCAATACTAATATCCTTCCATGGGGCATTGGGAACAGGTAAAGGGGTATACAAACCGTGTGGATGCAACTTCGATTTTGCTTTGTGGCAAGTAATGCATCGTTGCACATACCTCTCCACATCTCGCCTCATCTTAGGCCAATAAAGTGATCGCTCAGCATAGACAACGTCTTCTCACGTCCAAAATGTCCCATCAATCCACCGCATGTGATTCCTGCAGTAATAGCAACGCGACGGAGGATTTCGAACGCATAATTTGTTAGTGCGAAACATAAACCCATCATGGATGTGAAATTTATCCCAGCCTTTGCCCTCTTTGGAACGTGCATAAGGGACAGAAAAATCATGGTCATGAGCATATAAATCACGCACACTCGCTAAACCAGGAACGTGCACTCCTAATTGAGTTAAAAGCACACTTTTCCTAGAAAGAGCATCAGCTACCAAATTTTCCTTTCCCTTCTTATATTTCGCAATGTAAGGAAAACGACTCAATGAATTCGACCCATTTGGCATGTCTACGGTTCAGGTTCGCCAAGTTTAAATATTTCAAATCCTCATGATCAGAATGAATAATAAACTCTTTAGGCCATATTAGTGTTGCCAAGTTTCTAGCGCACGCACTAACGCATAAAACTCTTTGTCATAGACCAGATAATTCAATTGAGCACCATTCAGTTTCTCACTAAAATAAGCTACCGGTCTACCCTCTTGCATTAAAACACCGCCAATACCCAATCCACTGGCATCACACTCAATTTCAAAATTTTTAGTGAAATCAGGTAAAACAAGCAACGGTGCTTTAGTTAAGCGTCTCTTAAGTTCAGCAAAAGCATTTTCTTGCACTATCCCCCACACAAATTCAACACCCTTTTTAGTAAGTTCATTCAAAGGGGCAGCAACGGTGCTAAAATCCTTCACGAAACACCGATAAAAACCAGCGAGACCATGAAAGCTCAGTAATCGACTTACGCTCACAGGAGTTGACTCATCTACTTCAACTCTCTGTGCAGAAACAACATAGCCCAAAAAGATAACACGATCTTTGCAAAAGTTCACTTCTCTAAGTTACCAAATGACCTATTCTCACGCAAAACGTAGAACTTGTCTAAGATGGTCTATGTGTTCATATTAAGTGCATCAGTAAATTAGAATATCATCAAAGTACACAACCACATTAAAACATGATTCATTAAGTTTATGAATGTACTAGGTGCATTAGTTAAACCAAAAGGCATGACTAACCACTCGTACAATCTAAATTTTGTTTTAAAGGTTGTTTTCCACTCATCCCCTTCATGCATTCTAATTTGATGGTAACCATCACATGCAGATCTATCTTAGAGAAAATAACAACATCACTCAATTCATGTAGCATATCATCTAAGCGAGGTATAGGATGACAATATCGAACTGTGATATTATTAATCGCTCGACAATCTACGCACATACGCCATGAACCATCTTTCTTAGGAACTAAAATAACAGGAACAGCACAAGGGCCTTTGGTTCCTCTCTTTTGCTCTCCCAATTCTTCACATGAGTCATACATAAGAATACATAAAATACTAGCATGAGGTAGTATTCCAAGTTCATCATTAATTAAAAGAAACTCCTTAAGAAACAAAAACACATGTTTGTTTAAGCGCTTTTCTCTTACCCTCGTCATTAGGCCCTCTGGTTCTTGGTTATTCTCATGCATGCTTGGTGTGGAAGATGTATATGTAATGGGGATGTCCTCATCAGTATGTGCATGACCACCAATAGGAAAAATAAATTGGAAAAAATCTGTCTTTTTCTTTTTTTCTAATTAAACTTCTGGAATCCCTAACTTTCTCATTTTAACTCCGATTTGACCCATTCAAATTTTTCTAAAATCATAAACTACCCAAATATACACTCTTTTGAATTTTATTTAAATTTATGTGTATTTATTTATTTTGTTTGTTCTGTCTTTTCGCACATAGAACCCTGCTGCAAAGACTTTCTCGACTCACAGAAGAAGGTCCAAACAGTGCAAGAAGGCAAGTCTCCTTTGAACATTTTGCACCTATGTTTGAGAAATGCTTTTAATTATTTTAAATTTATTTGCATTGCTATTTACATAGGACACTAGTTTCTGTTTTAATTTATTAGTTAATCCAATCTTGATATGCCCTCGATTGAAGTTGAATGCCATGTACTCCGGAGTATTAGGCTGCGTTTCCCCAGTCAATTGCCTGTGGCGTATTGATGGGTCTTCACCAGATTTACTTTTGCTTCCACTGTGTTTTGCATTTTGAGAGGTCTTGAAACCTCAGTTGTAATAAAGAGGCCTTTTGGTCTATACTCTTTACTATTGTAATAAAGCGTGTTGGTTATGTATTCATCGCTGTTTGACTGTGTGCACTAGTTTTGATCTAGGACTAGTGCTGTAATACACAAAGGGTCTGGATTTAGAAATCCGGGGTCCCAATAGCACTTGCCAAGTTTTCTAGCGGAAACTTGAGGATTACCATTCCAGAAGGGCCTGCTTCCAACAATTGAGGAGTTGGGATATCAAGCAATGAAAGCACTCAAACGAGGATGAGGACATGCATGCTAGGATCCAAGCACACTATCAAGCATATATGGAGGTTCTTCAACATACGAGTCCAAGCGATAGTATAAGGCTACCGAGCATGAGGTGAACTCTATCGACCTTCCTTGTCAATAATTTTCCTAAGTGGTCGAAGTAACCATCTCTTTCAAGAAGAGTGATTGTCCGATCCTCTCAACTCGCCCCGGTTGGTTCCCGATCGAGTCGAGCCCACCATCAACAACCGCCGAGTGAATCGCATGTTGAATGATGGTGGTAACTCTTACATATTTTATTTGTTAGTGCCATCGACGAGATGTAAATTCCTCATACCAAAATAAAGCTTGTGTGATATTCATTTCATAGAATTATACCGGGTTCTTTGGCCAAGTCCATTGGCCATGTTTCTCTGCCTGTTACATTCAATTCTCCAAGCAACATCAGGACATAAAAACTCTCCTTTGATGTGGTCGACTTTGACTCGGCATATAATGTCATACTTGGATGACCAACTCTAGCATGATTTTTGATAGTTGTTCATTATGCATATCAATGTCTCAAGTTGCTAGGTCCCAATGGAGTCATCACATGCTGTGATAAGAAGATGGCACCGACGCAATCGCAAGTCCTTTGAGATGGCCTGACGCTACCAACTCGAGAAGTCACCAAGGTCCCTAGGGAAGTGATCGACCACAAGCTAGCTCTATGACCTAATAAGAAGCCCATAAAACAAAAATTAACGAAGATTTGCACCAGATCGATGAGAAGCTACCAAGTCATTATTAGACAATCTACTAAAAGTAGGCTTATAAGAGAAGTCGATCACTTAGAGTTGTTGGCTAATCTTGTAATGGTAAAAAAGTCTAACAGTAAGTGGCACATGTGTATAGGCTATATCGATTTAAATAAAGCTTGTTCTAAAGATAACTTTTCTCTTCCTCGTACTAATCAATTGGTAGATTCTACTACTGATTGTGAAATGTTAAGCTTTCTAGACGCATACTCTGGTTATCACTAGATCAGTATGTCTTCAGAAGATGAGGAGAAAACCACGTTTATCACCCTATTTGGAGTATTTTTCTATGTCAAAATGACACTCGGTTTGAAAAATGCTAGTCCAACTTTTCAGAGTTTGATGCAACTAACCTTCATACATCAAATGTGATACGGGGTCGCCCGATCTTCTCGACGTAGGATCAAGATACTCATGTGGATTTGATGAACCGTAGTGATCTCCCGTTGCCAATGCAAGAGTTAGCACTCTATAATTCGCCCAACCTCACGTGCTGAACTTCACGACCACCGATGAAGTTCCATCGCGCTCCCAATTCCCAGTGGAAAAGTTGAACGATCTTGATTTCAACGAACTCCCAATTCCCTCAAGTTGGTTCAACCAACAGGAAGAACAAGAGTATTCTATTATCAAAAGTGGTCTCTCTTTCACAGGGGTGGCGGCTGTCTTTTAAAGAGAAACAAGGGGTGGAGAGTCGGCCAAACACTTGGAAACTGAATAGGACTCGATTACAATACCCTAGGCCCTACTTTGACTCGGACTGAAAAAGTGATGTGACTTGTTTTGCTGTTTATGATTGACTCGTAGGGAATTTTGAGGTGAGGCTAGATCCATCTGAAAGTAGACTTCAAGAGCTTTCCATAGAGTACAAGAACACCTCAATCGGACTCCGTTTGTAAAAGTTATGGCCGTTTTAGTAGGTGCCTGTTGGGCTATCCTGAACCGAATCCGAATTGAGTTCTGAGTTGAATCCGAGTTTGAATTCGGTTGTACATGTGGGAGGTCCGAATTGGGCTTCAAAATCTTGTCCAAAACTTGGGCTTTAAGTTCTTGGGCTTCTCCCCTTTTGCTCTCTCACTGCATGGGCTTCTTTCCTCTTTGATCGGCTGCATGGGCTGCTTGGCTTTCTCCTTTCAATCCCAATGGGCTTTGAGCTTTTGTTCTTGGTAGCAAATATGATTACCCTCTTTATGCTTCTCCATTACTTTGGCCCCGAATGATCATAATTTTCAAACCTAATAATAAACAAGAATTTGGCATAAGGTAGTATATCGTTCCCACGAATAGAAAAAATTCATTAAGAAACAAATTCACCTAACAATATTTAATGCTGCTCAATACTTCTTTCCATTGAAATAATGTATTTGACTGAAAAGTGCTAAGCATGTGTGTATCCGCATCATCCTCCCCTTCTTCAAGAAAAGCCGTTCTCGGCTTTTGGTAGCGTGAAATTGTACTAAGCAAAGAATACAACGTATATGCATGGTATATATATATATTTATCATCAACACTTCTTTTGCTTAGCATATCAAGAACATCTGAAGGCGTAGTAGATAAAAAGAACAATACATATGCATGGTATATGTATGAATCGATTATTGTGACATTCTCGTTGTTCCACACAAACCAATTAATATAACAGCAACCATAAGATGTATACATTGCAATATTGTCTTTCATATCGTTCTCCCTTTCATGAGAAAAAGTCATCCTCGACTTTGCTAAGTACATGGACAAGTCATTAATGGGCCAAACCAAATTAAGTTGTTCAAATATGGAGGAGAAAATTTTTAGTTCCTTCCATGCTTCAATTGCGCTACTGTGATTATTTGTACATGATTGTACATTAAAGGATGAATAAGTAGGCTTAAGAAATCTTTTTAACCCTGAAGCACTATTGTTGAAACTTAGCTCATTGTGATCATGATATGGCACAAAAGATTATTTATCCAAAATATGCAATTTCAATTCATTAAGCTCATCACATGTAATGCATATTCGGTAAACATAAAACTTGTCATCTACATCATAATCTCCAATCAAATTGAACTTGAAAGTGTAGGTATAGGTACTAACTAGTGATTTTAAACATGAAATTTCAGCAACATTCTCAATCACACGAGATAGCTCTCTAGGGTCATCGAACATGAAATAATACAAAAAATCACTTGGAGATATTCGAGTCAGAACTTTCTTATGAGTGATTAATTCCACATCATGTAAATTGAGCAAAGAAATTTCAGAACATGGAATTTTTGACTGAACACATGAATTCTCGTAATTACTCACTGTTTTGCAATTAAATTCAGCACCAATATTGTTACCTTTATTACTCTCATCAGTTGACATAGGTGCTGTAGGTATGAAATCATCATGTTGTATCCACGGGACAGCAAATACTTCATCTTCTTCTGTGGTTATCTCCTCATCTTTAGCTTTCAAGGATGCCGGTTGTTGAGTGTTCAACTCGTTGCCGTCAATTTTAACCTGCTCAATGTAAGAAATAACACTAGAAGTAGACATTAATGTGTTAGTTTCAAAATCAACCTCACTTTGTCCATCATCTACCTCTTTCTTCTCTTTTGGTGTTTCTCTCACACTCTCAATTGGGATGCTCTCAAATTCACATATGGTATCAAACAGCTTAATCATATTTCAGATCTGTAGGAGACCTTCGACAATCTGAGAAGTATTGCTTGAAACTAAATCCTGAAAAGTGTGTGTTTGGAGTTTCCTCAGGAAAGCGGCTCAAATTCCTTGTTTCGGCAAGAGGTATCGAAGCAAATCTTGAGAAGATCAAGGCCATCAATGATGCCCTCCGCCACGAAGAAAGAGGTCTAGAAACTCACTGGGTGCATGGTGACTTTAAGTCATTTCATCACACGACTAGGAGAAAGAGGCCTTTCTTTCTTTATGTTTTTAAGTAAACATGAGGGTTTCGGGTGGTCGAAAGAGGCCAATTACGCTTTTGGAAAGATGTCAAGAGATACCTTACGAGTGCTCCTATCCTAGTTTCCCCAAAAGTAGGCGAGACACTCTTAGTGTATCTATCTACCATGCCACAGGTAGTAAGTCCTATACTGGTTGCAAGGTGTGAGGATGTTCAAAGACTAGTATACTATGTAAGTGATGTTTTACACGGTCCTAAGGAGTGCTACCCTCAAGTCCAAAAACTCTCTATGCCCTCCTTATGGCTTCGAGGAAGTTGAGGCATTATTTTCAGGCACACAAGATAATTATGATGTCCGAGTTTCCTTTAGGAAAGATCCTCGGAATAAGGAAATAGTGGGACGATGGCAAAATGGTTTCGAACTTGGGGATTTTGACCTCCATTTCGTGTCCCGAATGGCTATTAAATCCTAGGACTTGGTAGACTTTGTCATCGAATGGACAAATCCTAAACCTGTTCAGGATCCCCTGTAGTACGATTCCCATGACTTGTGGATGATGTACTTCGATGGGTCACTTACATTAAGTGGCTCAAGGGCTGGGTTTGTCCTAGAATCTCCTGTGGGAGAGACCTTAAAGTATGTCATCCAATTGCTCTTTCCAGCAACTAACAATGTCGCTAAGTATGAAGGTTTAATGGCTGGCATACAAGCTGCTAAAGCGCCAAGATTCGATGACTACTCATGAGAGGAGACCGCCAACTAGTCGTGAATCAGTCAAAAAGAGTATTATTGCTCGAGTACAATCATGTCTTAGTACTTGTCGAAGTACGAAAGCTTGAAAAGCATTTTTTGGTTTTAAGTTACAGTATATCCCTTAGAAGGATTACTTGTTGCAGATGAGTTACGTCGGATAGCTTCTTCCCGATCACAGTTACTGTCTGGGCTCTTCCCGAACAACTCCAAAAGCCGTCTTTGGTCGAAGCTCCAGAAACACCCCTAATGAGACAGTCTCTCTAGTGTACAAAGAGACATGGATGGCTCCCATCTACAACTACCTTCAAAAGGTTTCAATAGCCAATGGCGATCTCGTTGCAGATCATCTTTCCTACAAGGCTAGGATGTATACTGTTGTGGTTACAGACCAAACAGAGAGAGATGTGGTAGTGGAGAGTTGGGAGAGAGTGGTGACCTCTGGCCCCCCCTTGGTATATATATATATTCATATGGGCTGTGCTTTTACATGGTGCCCTTACATCGGTACCTCCTTGTCAGGGGTATTTAAGCCATTACATATGTCCCATTTTGGGCTCTATAATCTTCTAACAGGCCTGCTGGGTTTAGGTGGGGGCCACCCCTACAACAGGAGCCTCTCATGGTGAAGGGCTTCACAGGGCCGAAGCCATGTTGCCGAGTCCTTTGGCCCCCTCCGTCCCTGCGGCCTATGAATTTCTCCGAACTTGCGGAGCCTTGGTGCGCAGCGGGTCCCGGGGTCTGAGGCCATAGCCGAAACCGATGTCTGGATTAGCAGCTGAGGTAGACGCGCGAGCGCCCGTCCGAGCGGCGCGCTAGTCGGGCAGGGCGCGCGCGCGCTCCGCCCCTACCCGCCGAATGGGTGGCGCGAGCTGGCGCTGGTCGGCGGCGCGCGCGCGCGCGTTCGCCCCTACCTTTGAACGGGTGGCGCGAGCCGCACTGGTCGGGCGCGCGCGCGCCCGCCCCTACCTTCGAATGGGTGGCGCGAGCTCGCGCTGCCGGCGCAGGCGCGCGCTCGCTCCCTCCCGCCGAATGGGTGGCGCGAGCCGGGCGCCGTCGGCGGCGCGCACGCGCGCTCCGCCCCTACCGTTCAACGGGTGGCGCGAGCCGGGCGCTGGTCGGGCGGCGCGCACGCGCGCCGTCCCCTACCTTGAGCGGGTGGCAGCGAGCCGCGCGCTGGTCGGCGTAGGCGCGCGCTCGCCCCTACCATTCGAATGGGTGGCAGTGGAGCCGCGCGTCGGCGTAGGCGCGCGCGCCCGTCCCCTACCCTTCGAACGGTGGCGCGGAGCTGGCGCCAGTCGGCAGACGCGCGAGCGCCCGCCCCTACCCTTCGAACGGGTGGCGCGAGGGGCGCCGGTCCAAGTAAGCGCGCTGCGGCGCTCCGCCCCTACCTTCAAACGGGTGGCAGCGGAGTTGGCGCCAGTCGGTAGACGCGGAGCGCCCGTCCCCTACCCTTGAACGGTGGCAACGAGCTGGCGCTGGTCGGTAGGCACGCGCGCTCCGCCCTCGCCTCGCGAACGGGTGGCGCGAGCCGGGCGCCGCCGAAGTAGACGCGCGAGGGCTCCGTCCCTACCCTTCGAACGGGTGGCGCGAGCCGCGCTGGTCGGCGAGACGCGCGAGCGCCCGCGTCTCCTACCTTCGAACGGTGACGGCGGAGCTGGCGCTAGTCGCGATAGACGCGCGATCATCGGCCGGCCGGATCGAGCTCGCGGTAGAGGCTCAACGGTGTAGTCTGAGTTGAAACTTCGCACAGCGGACACCGCTGCGCCTGCGGTGATTGCAACCTCACGATTCGGTAATGTGCTATAATGGTTCCTGGAATCGCGCCGGCCCCTGGATTGCCAGGGCTAGGTTGTCATACCGCGCGACTCGCCCTGACGTGTGTGGGGCACGTGGCGGCTCATAACTGGTGCGCGGTGGGATGTGAGCGGTTGCATGATCGCAGCTGTTCGCCTCTTCCCTAGGGAAGGGAGACATGAGGCGGGCGAGGAATGGCGTGTCATGTGACATTTAGCCATATTCCGCCGCGCCGTCGCTACCGGCTATCCTGCTATGCTTCGAAGCTGTTATGATCCCACGGTCTGGTAGTGCACTTTTTAATGGCGGCTGGAATCGTGCCGACGCCTGGCCTGTCAAGAGGGCAGGCTGTCGCATCATGCAGCCTGTCTTCCCGTGGGTGGGGCACACGAACGAGCGTATTCCCGCCACGGGCCGACCCTCGACCAAGGCGTGACCGCTAGCCGGCCTTTGCGTGAAGGGGCCATCTTCCGGGTGCGGTCCTGGCCCGAGCACCGGAAGCTAGCTTACTACGTGCGAAGGTCGGGCCAAAGACCAGGGGTATTCCTGCTGGGGTGGAGGCTCCGTCTTAGAGGCGCGCCGGTCATGTGCCCCAGTTATTTTGTGCGGGGGTTGCCACGCGGCGGGAGGCCACTAGAGCGTCGTGCACCGACGGTCCTCACTGCTGTGGCCGCGTTTGGCGCGTACCGTCACGACGCTTCATGCTCGGTTATGGGGAATCGTGTGGGACGGGCCTCTGTACGACTACGGTCGCGTCTGAAGTCGGAGGCGCTTGTGTTCGTCGCCTTTTTTGACACGTGGCTCCGCATCCCGGTGGTGGTGATTGTGGGCAACGTGCTGCGGACCTTTAGGCCGAGCTGGCACAACTGACTCCGAACGCCGTGGCCCGGCTCGCCGTGTATAGTTTGGCCTTGCGCTCGGGAGCGTGCTGTCCCAGTGCTTCATTGTTTGCCTACCGCACGGCGGTGGTGCCACCAAGGAGCGGAAGGGCGGACGCCGTTGTCGAACCGGCGGCGTCACCTTTATTCTTCGGTCATCTTGCAGCAAGCTCTTTCTCGCGATTCCACTCACGGGAAGTGGGAGTCTCACTGGATAAAACGGTGGTTCTACCACCGCGTGGCGAGCGGGAGCGGCTCGGGAGCGGCCTCGAATGCACGGGCCGGCCGATCGCGTTCAAGACCTCGCCCGGCCAGACGCTTGACGACAAGGACGGGCGGAGGGCCCGACGGCTCGCAGGCGTGGCCGCCCGCTTTAACATGCGCGACCTCGCCGTAGGGTACGCGATGTACGGCGTGGCGCCGCTTGCCCGTGACTGGCGCCTCGCCGCCGAGAAGCGTCGAGACGATAATGTTCTGCCGTGGGTCTGCTCACTGTCGGCACCCTCCAGTCCTCGTAAGCCTCGACCGTATCCCCCCTTTGTTCACGCGGAGTGCGTTACATGTTAATCTTGTCTCCTGCTTTGCTTTAGAGATTCGCTTGGAGGATGCAGAGCGGGCCGCGCGCGTATTCCTCAGGCCGTATACCGGCAGGGAGCACGAGGCGGCGCGCGTCGCATCGGGCCGAGGCGGGTGGGGCGGATAAACCGTGTGTGCGAGGCCTTGGGCCTTGCCGTGCTGGACCCGTCTTGAGCCGACCCGCAACACCAAGACGACGCGCAACGAGGACGGCGCCGCTCGCAAGAGGGCCCGAGGCGAGCGTCGCCGTGCTTGGTATAGTAGCTACCATCGCCGCCGCTAGTGCTCCCGGCGGTGCAGCGACGCGAGTCGATTCGTGAGGTACGCCGACTCGGGCTTGATGGCGCGGACGCCGGGGCGGCGGTCTTCGGGTGCTCGACGGCGGCTCACCGTGGGCAGCCGGAGAGGGAAGTCTCGTCACCCGCGCGGTCGCCGTGACGTAATCCATGCCGACCGGCGGTGCTGAGGTGGAGCCGGTTGCCAGGCCGCTATGATGCTAGAGACGCCCTCCGCGGGGGCGCACGGAGCTGGTCTTCGCCGACACCGCGGCCGAAACCGAGGTGCCTCCGCAAGGTTGGCACGGTGGGGTCTTCACCACGGTGCCAGAGCCGCGGGACCTCTCCGGCGGCGGCCATCGGGCGTGTCATCGCCAGTTGCTCCAGCTAAGCGACCGTGTCTGCGACCGGAGCTTCACCGAACGTCAAGGGGATTCACCGTGGCGACGGGCATCGGGAGCTTGTGGGACTCCGATGCATATGCCAAAGTCCCTGCGGCGCGCGCCCCCTCTGCCCCTTAGGCCATGCCGTCCCGTGCAGAGCGGTCGTGGCGACGACCCAACGCGAGGCTTCGTTTCTTGCGGGACCACGCCTTCCGCGGGGACTTGCGCCACCGCTACCCTGCCTGGGACTAGGGGGCGGGCCCCCGAAGCCCTCCTTTCGCTACTGAAGGTAAGGTGGCTTAGTTGGCCCTGGTGTATTCTTCGTTGTGCCTTGCGGTGCTCACCTGCATCCCTGCCTGCAGCATCGCTTATTCCAGAGGAGGAGCCCTTGGCGGAACATGGGGGTCGTCGTGCCGGCGGGCGATCACCGTGCACCCGAGCCCAGCGGACTTCGTGCCTCCATCGGAGACGTTGAGGGCGTGGCGTGGGATCGTGGATGACGCGGCCGCCGTCGGCAAGCAAGCTGCGCACCTCACGGGTGGGGTGTCTCGGGACGCCTTAGAGGTGTCGGGGTGAGGGTAAGCACTTATATGACAATGCTCGCCATGCTGAGCTTGCTAAGCCTTTTCGCTCAGAGACACTTGTGCAAAGGCCTTGCAGCGGCCTATGTTCGTGCCCAAAGGGCGCTTGAGGATAGGCTGCGGGTCGCCGAGGAGGAGCTACGCGAAGCCTCGGGGGCCCGCTCTGCCCAGGATGCCCGCATCCGCCAGCTGGAAGCGGAGTGCGCTGAGGTGAAGGCGCACGCCGAGGGACTTGCCGTGTCGGCGCGGAGTCGGCCGCGAGGCGCTCGGCAGGGTTTCGCGGAGCGGACGGCCTTCGCACAGGTCACCTCGCTAGAGAAGGAAAAGGCGAGCTTGCCTTAACTCTAGCGGAGCGTGACCGACGCTGGCGGCTTCGCACTGCATGGGATGCCATGCAAGCGCTGGAAAGCCATCTCCAAGGGCTTGTGGCTAAAGTGCCGGACCGCGCCTTTGGCCCGGAGGAGCTGTCTCGGACCCTTCGCTGGATCGGAGATGCCGACATTGCGCGCGGCGTCGCGACGACCTTCAGCAACCACTGTGCTTACGTAGCGTCGTGCATGGTGTGTGCGCTCCTACGGCACCGCGGTTGCATGCACGTCGTCGGGCTGGAGGTCCCCACCGAGATGCCGTGGCGGGCCGAGTAATGTCCGGTGCCGTCCGCGCCGTTCGTCGCGCCGTCAAGTACTTTCACGAGCGGATCTGGGATTACGTCGGGGAGGCCGCCGCTGGTCGAGCTCCGAAGTCACTTCACGGGAGGGGAGCTCGCCAATTTCTCGACGAGGTCCGCGGCGCGACGAGGGTGGCGCTGAGGCCTCCGGCGCACGGAAACTTCGGAGGTGTGACGCCGAGGTGGCCGTGTAGGCATGCACCGCAATGTCCCCGCTTTTCTTGTGAATGAAGCACGCGCTTGCTTTACAAATTCGACTATTTCACCGTGTCCCGGCAGCTTCCTTGCCGGGCCGATCGCAGCATCCGACCTTGCGACCCGGCGGCGCCTTTGACGCTGGCGAAGGGCCGAGGAGTCGCTGAACTTTTGGGTGGGCTGATCTTCTTCTGGCGAAGCCCTGGCCTTAGCGCATGCTAAGGACGAGCCTGCTGAATAGTTGCTTAGAGCGGCAGAGATGTTGGCGGGCCTCTGTACTTGTAAGATTTTTCCGATATATAGACCTCCGGGCGATTAGGATATGCGCTGCATGCTGTGCTTCGGGCGGTCATGTTGTGCGGGGATGAGATCCCCACGTTCAAAGTGCGCCATTGGTGGAATAGTCGTGCGAGCGCTATCTCCTGCCCGTCAAACAGGTGGCCTAGTCGAAGAAGACATGCAATCACTCCTGGGGCCTTGTTCCTCGGAGGATGCGTGTGAGTAGGTCTCCCTGATGGCTTCCCGATGTGCCTTGCTCGAGCTTTATTGGGGCGGATGCGAGAGCAAGCCTCGCCGCTACGGGCTGCGTCAGATTTTGGAGAATGGCCGAAGGTGTCAGTGCGCTCGCGGGGCTCGCGTGTTGATTACTCCGTAGAGTTAACGCGTGTGGAGGCGGTCGTTGATGCTACAACTGTTTAAAGTCCGTAGACTTGCGCGTGTGGAGGCGGACCTTCGCACAGTACAACTTGTTTAGAGTCTGTAGACTGGCGCGTGCGGAGGCAAACCTTCGCACTACGACCTGTTTAAAGTCCGTAGACTGGCGCATGCGGAGGCGGACCTCCGCACTACGACTTGTTTAAAGTCCGTAGACTGGCGCGTGCCGAGGCGGACCTTCGCACTACGACCTGTTTAAAGTCCGTA
The DNA here is from genome assembly GCA_036346575.1 of Dendrocalamus sinicus. Taxonomy (NCBI): domain Eukaryota; kingdom Viridiplantae; phylum Streptophyta; class Magnoliopsida; order Poales; family Poaceae; genus Dendrocalamus; species Dendrocalamus sinicus. The sequence goes on from JAYEVI010000286.1 coordinate 66,942, forward strand.
GACTAGGGCGTGCGGAGGCGGACCTCCGCACTACGACTTGTTTAAAGTCCGTAGACTGGCGCGTGCGGAGGCGGACCTTCGCACTACGACCTGTGTAAAGTCCGTAGACTAGCGCGTGCGGAGGCGGACCTCCGCACTACGACTTGTTTAAAGTCCGTAGACTGGCACGTGCGGTGGCAGACCTCCGCACTAGGACTTGTTTAAAGTCCGTAGACTCGCGCGTGCGGAGGCGGACCTCCGCACTACGACTTGTTTAAAGTTCGTAGACTAGCGCGTGCGGAGGCGGACCTCCGCACTACGACTTGTTTAAAGTCCGTAGACTAGCGCGTGCGGAGGCGGACCTCCGCACTACGACTTTAGACTGGCGCGTGCGGAGGCACGCTCCGTCCCCCTACCCTCCAAAGTGGGGGTAGCCTTTGGTGTACCTCGTACTCCGCGTGCGCGCCCTCGCTGGGATCAGCCTCTGGCGCGCTACGTCGCTACTTCTTAAAGCTTTCAGAATTGGGTTTCCATAGCGCGCCTTGCGTACATCTCCCGCGGTGCGCGAAGACGAGCCTCGATGCTCTGAGCAGGGTGCGCGGTTGACAGCCGCGCAAGGTTCGCGCCGCGTTTGTGTTTTGTCGAGCACGTAGGGACAGCATCCGTGTCTTATTTATACTCCGTAGAGTGTGTGCAGAGGCATCCCCCCACATGTCTTTGTTTATACTCTTGCCCATGTCTTCAACGGAGAGTGCACACGTGAACGTGCATCTTCGTTTATACTCATACCCGTGTCTTTGACGGAGAGTGCACACGCGAACGTGCGTCTTTGGTTTATACTCATACCCGTGTCTTTGATGGAGAATGCACACGCGAACGTGCGTCTTTGGTTTATACTCATACCCGTACACCTGGCTACGGAGAGTGCACACGCGTACGTGCGTCTTTGGTTTATACTCATACCCGTATCTTTGATAGAGAGTGCACACGCGTACGTGCGTCTTTGGTTTATACTCATACCCGTATCTTTGACGAAGAGTGCACACGCGAACGTGCGTCTTTGGTTTATACTCATACCCGTACCTTTGACGGAGAGTGCATACGCGAACGTGCATCTTTGGTTTATACTCATACCCATACCCCTGGCTACGGAGAGTGCACACGCGTACGTGCGTCTTTGGTTTATACTCATACCCGTATCTTTGACGGAGAGTGCACACGCGTACGTGCGTCTTTGGTTTATACTCATACCCGCACTCAGCTCACGGAGAGTGCACACGCGCACGCGCGTCTTTGGTTTATACTCATACCCGTATCTTTGACGGAGAGTGCACACGCAGCGACGCGCGTCTTTGGTTTATACTCATACCCGTACCCCTGGCTACGGAGAGTGCACACGCGTACGTGCGTCTTTGGTTTATACTCATACCCCTATCTTTGACGGAGAGTGCACACGCGTACGTGCGTCTTTGGTTTATACTCATACCCGTACCCCTGGCTACGGAGAGTGCACATGCGTACGTGCGTCTTTGGTTTATACTCATACCCGTATCTTTGATGCAGAGTGCACACGCGTACGTGCGTCTTTGGTTTATACTCCGGGAGCACGCGCGTAGGCGAGGCCTCCGTGCGCTCTCGCCGCGAATTCTTGCACAATGATAAGAGGCTAGCGACAAACGGAACTTTATTACATTCTCGTTTGTGCGGGTGAGCGATTACATAGGGCGGAGGTACTAACCACTTGTCTTTGGCGCGACCGGAGCCTCTAGTAGTTGCACTATCTGTAGGGCTTGCCGAGCCGTCCCCGGATGACGCCGTGGGTCCGCGCGCTGCAATGCCGATTTTAAGCGTGCCGCTGAGCGCCGCGACGGGATATCCGTGCTTCGTGCTCGGCGCGCGGGCCATATCCTCGTCGCCACGACGGTAATAGCCGTGATGTGGCACCGCCCAAAGGAGTTGAGGATTGACGCCTAGTATGGTATTGTAGGGGTATAGGAGATCAACGACATCGAATGTGGCATCTTCGACCCTTTCATTGTCATCCTGGCCGAAGGAGACCTGAAGGCATATTTGGCCGAGCGCCCGTAGTGGTTGTGCTCCGACGCCTTGCGCGGATTCCCGATGGGCCGAGGCGGCCGGGGATCCCCATCTGGTCGAAGGCTGCCGCGAACAGGATGTTCACGGAGCTGCCGCCGTCAACTAGGGCACGTCCCACGTCGCATCCCGCTATAACGACCCGGACGACCAGGGGGTCCTAGTGAGGAAGTTCCACGCCTTGGGCATCGGCGGGTGTGAACGTGACCTCGTGCTGTGCCCAGTCCGGCGGTGTCTCCACGGCCTCTATCATCGCGGCCCCGGCCACGGCCGTGTCTTCGGCTTTGGCGCCCCCGACCGCCCCAACCAGCGGAAGCATTTTCTTCGGAGCCGCCTTTGATGTCGAAGACATACCGGCCTCGCCGGGACTTCTGCTGGTCGCGCTTGGGCCTATCGGACGGCTCCTTGTGCGGGGCGCCCTGCGCCGGGCTTGTCCTTGACGACTCGCTATGCTTCCTTCAAGAACCGTCCTTCGGCGGATCTTCGGTTTTCGCCGAGCCACCAGCCTGGTTGGTGTCGAGTCATCAACTTGTCTTCGCCGTGCGTCCTCTTCCGCCCTGGCATATTCCTCCATTTTGTCAAAGAGCTTCGTCACTGTCTTGATTGGCTTCCGTGCGTTGTACTCGGCCATCGGGCCCGGGCGAAGGCCCTGTATGGCTGCATTGACAACGGTGGTTTCGTTAACGTCTTTGACTTGACAGCGTATCTTCGCGAAGCGTTTGAAGTAGTCCCGGAGCTTCTATGAGGGTTTCTGCTTCACGGCGAAGAGCTGGTCCGCGTTGACCCGCTCAACATAGTTTCCTTGAAAGTTGTTGTGAAGGCGGTCGCAGATCTGCTCCCACGCGTAGATGGAGTTTGGCTCTATGGTAAAAAACCAGGAAAGCGCCACTCCTTGCAACGCGAGGGGGAGTCCCTTCGCCTTTGTGGTGTCGTCTCCACCCGCGGCCTCAATTGCGGTTTCGCACACGCCGCATCGAACTCGCGGGGTCCGTGACGCTTTGTATGGCTCGATGACACCGGGAATTTGAAGTCTTCGGGCCACGCCGCCTGCTGTAGTCCTGCCGAAAGCGGGGACTCTGGATCGACGTGTCGCAGCGGCACGCGGCTGGATATGAGGCCATCGCGGCTATCTGCCCTTTCCGGCGTGCGCTCTAGCGCGACCACTGGCACGCCCTGCTGGCTTCGAGCCTCTTGCATGTCTCGGACAACCCCGCGAAGATCCCCTAGCTCCCGCTGGAACGCATTGAGGGCCGCTAGCAGGGCGCTTTCCACTGCTGGTGCGGGCGGGGCCGCCGGCGCGCCCAGCGGACGGGTCGGCACGGGTACGATCGCCTCACGAGCTCCCGAGCCGCCGGTCACCCGCTGTGGTTATCTCCAACCGCCGGTCCGCGCTACCGACGCAGCGCGTTGCGGCGAGGGTGGCGGGTTGGTCGCTATCGCGCCGGCGGGGTTGGTCGCTGTAGCGCGTGGCGGGTTGGTTGTTGTAGCGCGGTAGCGGGTTGGTTGTTGTAGCGCGTGGCGGGGTGGGTCGCCGAGCGCCAGTGGGCGGGTCGGTCATTGCAGCGCTTAGCGGCGGGTCGACCGTCGCAGCGCCGGGGCGGGTCGCCGTCGCAGCGCCAACGGCAGGGTTGGTCGTCGCAGTGCGAGCGTCGACGTCCGCAACCACCGCGCCCGCGCTGTCACCCGCGCCCGCGACAGCCGATGCCGAAGCCCTGGTACCCACGCGACGCTCCGACCCAACCGCCTTCTTCCCCTTCGCTGCTGTCGATGAAGCTTTTTTTGGTGCCATCCTTCTTCGGATTTCAGGCTTGCTCCTGCCCTCCCCACGGACGGCGCCAACTGTTATGGTTACAGACCAAACAGAGAGAGATGTGGTAGTGGAGAGTTGGGAGAGAGTGGTGACCTCTGGCCCGCTTGGTATGTATATATTCATATGGGCTGTGCTTTTACAATGGTGCCCTTACATCGGTACCTCCCTGTCAGCGGTGTTTAAGCCATTACATATGTCCCATTTTGGGCTCTATAACCTTCCAACAGGCCTGCTGGGTTTAGGTGGGGGCCACCCCTACAACATATACCTTGGTCGGCGGAGTACTCTATAAAAGGGGTACTCAGGGAGTTCTCATCTGATGCGTATCGCAGAAAGAAGGATTAAAACTCTTTCACGACATATACTGTAATATCGTGGTGGAGCACATGCTCCCTACAATACGTTTGTCGGTAAGGCTTTTCGATAAGGTTTCTATTAGCCAACAGCCCTCAACAATGCCAGAAATCTGGTTAAGAAATGTGTATAATGCCAGTTTCATAGCTGGCAAATACACCAACCAGCTTAGGCTCTTCAGACGATTCCTTTATCTTGGTCTTTTGCAACCTGGGGTCTTAATATCCTAGGGCCATCCCCAAGAGCGCCGGGGGACTTCGAGTTCCTCTTCGAAGCTATTGATACATATATGATGCGGATAACCTCAGCAATAACCCATTTTCTCCTTCATTAAGAATAATGCGAAACATGCAAGTAACAGTTGATCCAAATATGAAATCTTCCATTGGATCAATCACAAGAGATAGAGCTAAAATACCGAATCAACAGGTGAATCCTCTCGTAACTGAGTTAAGGATTAATTTACATTAGAATTGGCTGCTACCTAATGCATATAATCTATGTATTATTAGATTTGACAAGGAAGAAGCATTTAATGCCTAGGAGAGCATTGATCCACGAGGAAGAATATAAGAGCACAGTCATGGAGACCAAAATGCATTCTACCTTTGAAAGAGTTGACATATGCCAAATATAGAAGATCGTGAAGCCACAGAAGATCACGATGAATATAATGTAAGTGCAAATATCATCATAGCTACAAAAGATCGCGCGACCATAAAAGATCAAATGTAAGCGCATATGTCAACATTGCCACAAAGGATCGTGTAGACACAGAAGATCAACGCAAGATGAGGACATCCATACATCCATAAGGAGAAAACCAATTTGCATTTCTCTTCTTGCAAGAGGACAAATCATATTAGAAAATATCTAAGTGGCTTATGGCTTAAGCAAACATCCATGAGGAGAAAATATCTTAGTGACTTATGACTTAAGCAAACCAAACCCAATTTGGATTTTAAGTCTTCTTTCTTGTTTGACTAGCATCATCTCTTTCTTGGACCCCAAGCCATGTAACCTTATAAATAGGAGGGAACCCCCCCCCTCCATGGAAACATAAGGTATGCTTGGAGAATAGTTGTTGAACACTTGTTCCTATTTGTGTGTGAGCCATTTCCACCACCAATTGGGATTGGGTGTTATTTCGAGTTGCCACTCGTTGTTCTTGTGATTCCTTGGGATTGCTTGAACGTGTCCGCTCCACGATAGCGAGTAGATGAAGGTCAGAGCGTGTGGTTGAGTAATTTGAGTGCTACAAAGTTCTTTGTTAGAGACAAAGTGGTTGATCGCATCAATTACTAGGTTGCACGGGCTAGTTATCCATAATCCTACGACGTGAAGATCGGGCCACCCCATCTCCCGCATCACCGGTATCGAGCTCATGGTTGACACGGTAGGATTTTACCCTTAGCTATATTTGTTGTTTTCTTTCCGATCCACAAAAAAAGCCACACAAAAATATTGTTCTTTACCGTAGTTTCAATTGAAAATTTTGGTGAGTTTTGCTAGGTTTTGATCCATTAGAACCTTGCTTACTTGCTGATCCAAAATCTTTGTTTGCATTGCTTTCTTTGAGCCAATCTGTTTGATAAAAAAATCATTGTTAGTCAAGTAAAAAATTGTTGTTGCGCATAAATTTGAAATTGTGCAACTTGGTCATCAGAGATTCACTTATATTCCTTTGAGAACCCCCATCTATCCTTTGTGGAAACTTTGATCCTATTCAAAGACTAGCTTTTGGGTATTGCTAGGGCTTTGCATGCTTTGTATCAGTCTTGAATTTTGAAACTGAATTATTGGATATCTTATGAGATCTTGATATATTTGCTGACCTTGGTGTAAAAAAAAGCAAAGAGGAAATAGTACAAAACAAAAAAAAGAGAAGAAAGAAAAGAAAGAAGTACCGTGGTCAGTATTTTATCAAGCATAAAATTACATTCTAAAGTTCAGTATAGTTAGTTATTCTTGCGTTCAAATCTATAGCCTGTTTATCTCAATTGCAATCAAGCTAGCGTCTTTCCATAACTTGTGCAACATGAGCTGTTTTGTTCTTCACTTATACCTGGTGTTACAGCTCATTCCTTGGTTGCATTAAGTTCCATCATCATTGGCGTGAGTTGCCTATAATCTTCATTTATATCTTGAGGTTGGCAACTAGGCATTGGATTTCTAGTTTGGATTATTACTTATCATTACAATATCTAGAATTTCAATTACATAGGATTATTCTAACCCTCCAAGCTCCACATATAGCCATTGTCAAATTATAGCACTTGGGCCTTGAATTACTCAACTCATCACCTAAACCTGTCTATCGCTGCCGGAGTACAAGCACTTCACCAATCCATCAAGTATTCATAAGAACTTCGGTAAGCACAAAGTGAGACTGAGTGATTCCACATTATACACCTATATATAAGAGACATTATACACCTATATACAGGATGAGAATTTTTGTTTGGTGCAACTAACCATGGCAGTCACGAGTATGTGGAACTCCTTTCTTTGGAAGTGATGATCCGGAGGAATACCTTGAATGGGTACAACACATGGAGTTGGAACTTAAATTCCAGAAACTATCCCAAGCCAAAGAATTGATCGAGCCACCATGGAATTCGAAGATTATGCATACAATTGGTGGAAGCAACATCCCAAAAGACACTATGTGAGAACTTGGCAAGAATTAAAGGGGATCATGAGGGAAGAATTTGTGCCACATGAATATGAGCATGAATTGCTTCATCAAATAAAGAGCATTAAACAAGGATCCCAAACTGTCCAATCATATTACGAAGAGTGGATTATGCTATGCATCGTGCCAACATCCCGGATGTATCTCAAGCAAGGGCATACTTCAAAAGAGGTTTGAATCCTGAAATCGCTACTCTGTTTGTTTGAAATATAATGGTGGTATGCAGGATCTTGTGAATTATGCTATAGAGGAGGAGAAAAGAATTAAGGAGAAGCATACACCTCGGTTCAATTTGGACCAAGCTTTACTTCTTTCCCTACTACATCGCCTAGGTTTACTCTTGGGTTACCTAGAGTTGATAAGAGAGAAGACCCTGCTATTGTCTCATCAAAGAAGGTCATCCATTCAGTTCAACAAGATGAAGATGAAACTCCAATCAAGCAAGAGACACTTCCGGTTGTTGTTTCTTGTTTCTGCATACAAAGTGCTCTCGTGTCACCAATAAATGAGAGTGAGAGATATACACAAAAGAAAATGAGAGAAGTAGATGATAGCAAACATGAGGTTATTCCTAAAACTAACAACTTAATCTCTACTTCTAGTTGTATTTCTCTTGGTATGCAGGTTAATAATGAAGTTATGGAGGTGAATGCTAAAGAATCAACACTAGATGAAAAGAAGGTTGAGCAAATAGTCACATATGGAGAAGGGATGTTAGTTGCCCCATGGTTCTATTATGAAGAAACACAGCCTATGGTATCTACACCTTCTGACGAGGTCAAAAAAGGTAATAATAGTGATGATTTGAATGAAAAGCATGCAAAGGTAAGCAAGAGTGAGTATATTTTTGCTGCAATTAAACCATGTGCAATTTCATATGCTAATTTGATTGACCCATGTGATAATTTAATTGCAAATAATTTTCATCATGTAAAACTAATTACTCACAAGGAAGTGCTTAATAGAATATCCCCCGTTGACTCATTATGTTATATCATGTTTGATCAACCTATTGAGCTTGATAGAATAATTGCAAAAGTTTCTAAAATGACATCCTTGAAGTATTTGCCTAGATCCTATAAGTACAAATATAAATTTAATTTGATTGGAGATTATGATGCAGATAAGAAATTTCATATTTATCGAATATGCATTACATGCGACAAGCTTACTGAAATGAATTCGCATTTTTTAGACAAGCTATTTTTTGAGCCATGCTCAAGTAATCAGAGTAGTGCAGTTAAAGCATGGAAGAAACTAAAAACTTTCTCACCCGTAGTATAACACTTTGAAATGGTGTTGTCCACTACTAACTTATATGATGATTTACAAAAGTCGAGGACGACTTTCCTCAATGTAGGAGGGAATGATATGGATATTATACATGCCGAATTGATATATGCTCTATGATTATTGTTGCGCTAATTTGTTTGGGCAAAATAAAAGGAATAGAAAAACAGATGACAAATACATATACCATGGATATACTTTGTTCTCGGTGTTTAATGCACTTTCAGATTATCAAAAGCCGAGGACGGCTTTTCTTGAAGAAGGGGAGGATGATGTGGATAACCCCAGCAATAACCCATTTTCTCCTTCATTAAGAATAATGCGAAGCATGCAAGCAACAATTGATCCAAATATGAAATCTTCCATTGGATCAATCACACGAGATAGAGCTAAAATACCGAATCAACAGGTGAATCCTCTCCTAACTGAGTTAAGGATTAATTTACATGAGAATTGGCTGCTACCTAATGCATATAATCTATGTGTTATTAGATTTGACAAGGAAGAAGCATTTGAGGCCTAGGAGAGCATTGATCCAAGAGGAAGAATATAAGAGCACAGTCATGGAGACTGTTGTAGGGGTGGCCCCCACCTAAGCCCAGTAGGCCTGTTAGAAGGATGTAAGGTCCGAAATGGGACATATGTAATGACATGAGTGCCCTTGAGGGGAATACTCACGTGTAAGGGTATAACTGTACAAGCACTCACCATTTGGATATATATATATGGCATAGGCCACGGGGAGGAACCCTAAGCCATTTTCTACTAACCTAACTCCCCACTACCATACTCTCTCTGTGTTTGGTCTGTAGCCACAACAGAGACCAAAATGCATTCTACCTTTTGAAAGAGCTGACATATGCCAAATATAGAAGATCGTGAAGCCACAGAAGATCAGGATGAATACAATGTAAGCGCAAATATCATCATAGCTACAAAAGATCGCGCGACCACAGAAGATCAAATGTAAGCACATATGTCAACATTGCCACAAAGGATCGTGTAGACACAGAAGATCAACGCAAGATGAGGACATCCATAATCCATAAGGAGAAAACCAATTTGCATTTCTCTTCTTGCAAGAGGACAATTCATATTAGAAAATATCTAAGTGGCTTATGGCTTAAGCAAACATCCATGAGGAGAAAATATCTTAGTGACTTATGGCTTAAGCAAACCAAACCCAATTTGGATTTTAAGTCTTCTTTCTTGTTTGACTAGCATCATCTCTTTCTTGGACCCCAAGCCATGTAACCTTATAAATAGGAGGGAACCCCCCCTCCATAGAAACATAAGGTATGCTTGGAGAATAGTTGTTGAACACTTGTTCCTATTTGTGTGTGAGCCATTTCCACCACCAATTGGGATTGGGTGTTGTTTCTGAGTTGCCACTCCGTTGTTCTTGTGATTCCTTGGGATTGCTTGAACGTGTCTGCTCCACGATAGCGAGTAGATGAATGCCGTAGCGTGTGGTTGAGTAATTTGAGTGCTGCAGGTTGCTGTATAGAGACAGTGGTTGGCTGCATCAATTACTAGGTTGCACAGCTGGTTATCCATAATCCTACGACGTGAAGATCGGGGCACCCCATCTCCCCGCATCAATATACAAAGTGGATTGAGGCCGAACCAGTACCTGGGATAAACAGAAGTCACAAAAAGTTTCTCGATGAAAAGTGTATTTACTCAATTTGGAGCCCCAACTCGGATAATTACAGACAACGGTAACCAATTTTTGAGTGCAAAATTCCACGAATATTGTGATGAATTAGGCACCAAATTATGTTTCGCTTGAGTCACCCATCGATAGAGTAACGGGATTGTTGAGCGTGCAAATTGCCAAATAATGCAAGGGATTAAAACTCGAGTCTTCGACCGGCTAGTAAAATGCTCGAGGGCTTGGGTTCAGGAATTGCCTTTAGTATTATGGGTGATTTGCACGACTCCGAGTCGGGCAATAAGTGAAACTCCTTTTTTTTCCTAGTTTTTAGGGCTGAAGCTTTGCTTACTCTAGAACTAAAGATCCGGTCGGTAAGAGTCGAGAACATCAGTGGCTAACCAAGAACAGCTTCGAGTGGATGATATCAACTTGCTCGAAGAAAAGAGGAATCAAGTCTTAATGCACTCAGTGGTCTATTAGCAGGCCATGCGTAAGTACTACACTCGTAAGTTCCAGCCTCACAGTCTTACTGTTGGTGACTTGGTACTGAGAAAAATCCAATGCCAGTCAAATTGGAATAAGCTTCCCCAAGTGGAAAGGTCCTTACATTGTAGTCAAGTCATATGCCTTAGCTCTATACAACTTGCTATGGAAGATGGCCAAATTCTCTTAAACTCTTCGAATATCAATTAATTATGCAAATTCTCTGTGTAAACATTTCTACCCTTTTTCTATAACAATTTCAGTTTATGCAAATTTTTATTGTTGTATGTCTTGTAGAGCTTCTCTTATATTAGTTCGACCACTTCTAGCGCATCCAATTTGTTTGACTTGTCAGATACGGGAATACCACTAGTCGAAGTCTCTCATCTCTACGTATGGTCCTGCCCACTAGAAGGAGCTTCCTAGTGTCTGTCTGTTCCTAACTCTTGCTACTAGCATACAACAATTGTGTTGCCTATGAACACATTGAATGAATATATTAGAAGGCAATTTGAGTGTTTATCCTTTGATCATTCATGTCTTCGATTTGTTTAAACCTAGTCGAAAGGAGGTAACATCACCTAGTCGGAGACAATCCTCTCTGCATGTAGTCCTGCCCACTAGAAGGCGCTCCCTAGTGTCGACTCGTTCCTCAGTTTTGCTGCCAGTACATGACAATCGAATTCAACAACGATGGTCAGATACATTACTCTGCTCTCTGGATACTTCACTTCGTACTATTTGCTTTGTTTCTTCGCATAAACAAAGTAAATAGTCGGGGGCTAGGATAGAGTTATCATAATTTCATTTTTTGTTTTTTGTCTTACGAGTACTAATTGCTCAATGAGACAAGATGCATGGAAAGAAAGAAGTTCATTCATCATCTAAAGGTAAGTTTTTATAGAATTACTGCTATTTATAAACTACTCTACTCTGGAGGAGAGGAAGAGCCAAGTTCCGTTCCTTTAGACACTTTTAATCCAAATGGCTCTACTTCTTTGATCAGGCAAGACGCCTCCTCCAAAGTGTAGGTGAAATCGTACTCGATGGGATGTAAGTTCAGGGTCCGGTCGCATTCCTTAAGTTTTGCCAATGCATAGCTCATAGCGCCCCTGACTGCATCCTTGATCAACTTGGTCTAATCAACATTTAGAGTTGCAAAGTGCTTTTCCAAAGTCCTTGTAGTGCAATTGTACTCGTGTGAGCGGATGTAGTCTCCTCAGTAGGAATCATCTTTTCTGCACCAAACTTGTCGAGTAGATTGTTCAGAAAAATACCGTAATCTTCATGGTTTGCCTTCATCGACTTTGTTTCCTCCTCACTACAAGTCATTGCTTTAGAAAGACGCTTCTTTTCGACCATGGACTTAGTGAAAGAGTTAAAGTTGGTCAAGGCAATACTCATTACAGTCATAAGCTCTTCTATGACCGTATGGTCATAAGTCTTTCTACAATCATGTAGTCGAAAGACTAACTGTGACACCCCTTGGTCATAAGCTCTTCTACAACCACGTAATCGAAAGTCTTACTACAACTACCCCTTAGTCGTAAATCCTTCTACGACCATGTAGTTGTAAGTCCTACAAGACTTGTTTCAAAAACTGGTCGAAGATAAAGTTTTCTTACCTGATAGCTGAGTACTAAGTAGCTTTATCCTCTCACCTTTTTCTTTGCTAATACGAGTATGCTCTCCAATCACTTTGGTTCTCTCTTTGACCTCAGTGAGCAACTTACTCGATTCAACCTCTCTTTATGTTAAAAAGAGAAAGATAAAAGAAAGGCCAGAAAGATGAATAGGTAAATAGATTTAAGCTTCAGGGCTTACCATTTATTTTGTCTTCCAAGGTTCTAGTAGTGGAGTTGGCTTTCGTGAGGCTTATCGATAAATTAGCATTTTCTTCCTTTAGCCTCTATGCATCAGCCTTCTTGTTCTCAAGTGCAGCAGCCAAGACCTCTGCATCTAGCCAAGACCTGTAAAGGTTAAAGGTAGACCTGAATTTCTAGTTGTGTGATGAAGACAAAATTTGACTACACATGTTAAGAGACTTGTGATGCCGCTACTTTCTTGGAGAGTTTGACATTCTCTAGTCATAGGAGTGTTAGCTGTCTGTGGTACTTAACCATGGTTGCCATGTCTTCTAATGGTCTCTGGATAAGGAAAGGCAGTGAGAAATAAGAAGAGACAAAGTAAGAACATTCGAGTTGTCAATACTCACATTTATACTCCTACGAGCAAAATTTCCAAGCACTCGCCCGGAATCTCTGAGTAGGTCGAGCTCTTTAACCCTAGTCCACCACACCTTCCCAAGACATTCATCATCAAAGATGTACCCCTTAATTGGAAGATCCTTGGGGTGTGGAACATGGTTCCGAGCTTGACCAGAAGAAGATCCTACCACAAAGGGAGGATTAAAAAACAAGGAGAAGAAGTTACGTTGTTCTTGCTCTTTTTCTTCTTCTCTAGCACCTTCTTTTGAAACGATGGTCATAGTCTTTGCAGTTTTGGCTGTAGCTTTTGTTGCTGCATGGTCATTTCTTCGACCATCTTCTCCACCGTACTTTTGATGGCAAGCAAAGCCGCAGGAGGTTCTTAGTAGAAGCATCCTTAAGCATGGAGAGGCCAAACTACGATCGCAAGGAGTGAATCAGCAGTTGAAAAGACAAAGGTAAAATACAATATACATACTTGCATTTTTATACCATGGAGTCATTACTTTCAGCATGAACTTGGAAGAAATCCTCCAAGAGAGTGGTTCCTTCGACTTCTTTCCCACAACCACGTTTGGTTGTGGGAGAATGAGGACCTTCTCGACCACCTCCGGTCAAGAGTCTTGAGCCCCTTCGACCACATCTGATCGAAGGTCTACAGCATGCGTTATTGTTCTTTCATTTTCCTTCCCTCCTGATGGTCGAAACCAGTTTCAATCATCGAGATGATCTCCATCTCGATCACAGGTTCTGCCGACGTGGCAGTTTCCTTCACAAAAGACACAAAACTCTTCTAGTTTACCTTTTCAAGACGCTTGATAAAGCCTTCATAAAGGCCAACTATGTTAGTTTTGATGTTATAATAAAAGGGACCTTGATCTTAGGAGTCGATTGCTTCAAGCCCCTATTTCACTTGCCGCGCCGATGTCCGCAATAAATTGCTGAATAGGAGCGCTTGAGGCAGCTGGAGGAAGAATTTTAAGGGGGACATCAGCATATGTGCTCCCCTTTTTCTTATCGACTGACAGAACTAGTCGACGCCTTTTGGCTAGAGGAGCCTTCAATCTTTCCACTTCTCCACCGACCACCATCAACTCGACCCCTTGGTCGCCTTGATAGAAATTCATACCTACATTCTGCAGAAGAGGAAGATACCATTTGGTCATGCTCTACGACTAAGAAGTCTTAAAGATGAAGTCGATTTTTCGATTACCTTTAAGCATTCTTCCCTCTCTTTAGCAGAAATGTACACTAGAATACTAGGAGCCTCCACCTCAAGCAACGGAGCCTTCTCACAAATGGCCTTGACTCCAGAATTGATTTCCTCCAAATCATGGTCTGAACAAATAAACATGGTAGTCGATAAAAAATACTCAAAAAATGTAACCTGGTTATTAATACGAGTGCTAGTATCACTTACCATTCTCGTAGTCTCGGGTCGAATCCAAGACTCCCAAGTATATCCACATAGGATGTGTTCAATGTTTCAAGGGACTAATACGGCGTGTCATGAAGTCGTTCACCACACGCCAGCTCGTAAGCACCTTGCCTCTTAGCTCCATAATACCAGAGATGTAGGAGGCTATTCTTGTGACATCTTTGGGGGCTGAGTTCCAAAGACTGTATTTCTCAGTGGCCTTCCCGACGAAGGAGAGGCTGTCTTCACTAGTCGTCTCCTAGTAGAACCACCTCTTTTTCCATCAAAGCCATGAAGATCAGGTAAACATGAGGATGTAAAGCTCTGTCTTGCCATCATGGAGCTTCAATCTACAACTCCCAGCAATCACCGTTTGTCGGCTCATCTCGTAGTGGAACCGGAAGAGCTCAAGATCTACTGGGATACCCAAATATGCCTCGCATAGATATACGAAAACATTGAGCATTGTGATTGAATTGGGAACCAAGTTCACCAATTCAACCCCAAAATACTCGAGAACGACTGTCAAGAAGGGATGAGCAGGGAGATGGAAGCCACACTCACAATACGCCTAGAACACCGAAATTTCTCTGATTTGTCTGGATGACCAATGTTGTCCGGCTGGTTCGATCCATCTGACAAATCACCATAACAGGATCTTCTCTGTAGTCTCTAATTCCTTCATCTTTGCATAATCCATCTCTAATTCAATCTAGGTTGATGAAGACTTTGTCATTCTTTCTGGTGATTAGAAGGGATTTGTGTGAGATTGAGGAAGATTATGGAGATTGGTTGGAGCTGGAGAGCTCAAACAAATTGGAGCAAATGGGGAAAGTGTTTAAAACCAATGCGTTGGTTACTTCTCTTGGGAACTGAATGTTAGCTTTGGGAACCGATTCAACAGACAAGTCGAGGGAAATCGATTGCATTTCCTTCATCTGATGTCTATCTATCTTCATAACTCAAGCAAAAGCAAAATTACCAAATTGACTAAGCCAATTCCTAGTCAATAAGGGTTGAGAAAGGCTTTGCTTTTGACCACTTTTTATCTATGACCGTACTTAGTTGAATAAGTTATTTTCACTTGAAGTTGGGGGACTAGATGATGAGGATAGAATAATCCTTAAATTATTACATCTTTATATTATCTGAATATACCCCTTATCAATAAGAGGTAAATATGGCAAGATGGTCATAAGCGCTTCTACGACCATCTGGTCATCAGCTCTTCTACAACCATATAGTCATAAGACTTACTGTGAAAATTCCTTAGTTGTATGTCCTTCTACAACCACGTAGTCATAAGTGTTACTACGACTAACCCCTTGGTCATAAGTCCTTCTACGACCAAAAAGTCATAAGTCCTACTACGACTACCACCTTGGTCGTAAGTCCTTCGATGACCAAATAGTCATAAGTCCTACTGCGACTACTCCTCTAGTCGTAAGTCCTTCTAAGACCATGCAGTTGTAGTCTTACTGTGACCATTCTTTGGTCGTGGGAATTCCAATGGCAAATCTATCTCCAAATAACCTATCTATGACGATGAACAACATTGTCAGTACATCTGACAAGGCAGTTAGAACATGTGTGATGTGACCACGCCACCAACACGTACGACTATAGCGGCCAATATCAAGAATGAACTAAAGGTGAATTCGTTTCTTCAACTTCAACATATTTTAAATGAGAATATGATGCTACCTAATGATGAAAATATATATATTTGTAGCACCACATCACTTTGGAACCAATTGAAGCAAGGGTCTGTTGGACAGGTTTTGGAATCCAATTCAGCCTCCAGATCAATTCGGATTCAGCCTGACAGGCCAACTTCAAACAGCCATAACTTTTGATCCAGAAGACTCTCGGGCCCGTGAGTACTCGTTGGAAAGATCTTGGAGTCTACTTTCAGATGAATCTGGTCTCACCTCAAAATTCCATCCGAGCCGATCAGAAACTGCAAAACAAGTGGCATCACTTTTCCAGTCCGAGTCAAAGTGGGCCTTGGGCCTTGTAATCACACTTAGACTATTTGGGCCTGCACTAATCATGGGTGTACTGTTCACGTGAACAGTACCCGTGAATAGTACCACATCCCCTTTGTTAGATAAGTGCGGCCTCCCCACTCCTATTTAAGGAGGTCGCACCCTTTAGTTTTCCTCGGTTTTTCTTAAGAGTTTATTCTGCTTAGCGTTTCGCGCATGTTCGGTTTGAGGAACCCCAACTTGTGAACTTAAACATTATTCGCAATTTCAGATTGCATCTTTTACTCTCTTGCTTGTGTTCTCGATTTGCTTGCAGGAGATAGCCTTCTTGGCGAGGTCAATCGTGTTCGCACGGTTGATAACCAACGGAGCGATGGTGTAGTGATTGCGAGGGTTCGATCTGTTTTGGTCGGAGCCTTTGGATCATCAACGCCGAGATCTCCACAATCGACTTATCAGTACCTCTCGGAAAATCGGGCCATCGTCACATCAGTTGGTATCGAGCAACGGTTGCCCGTGAGGTAATTCTTGTATCCCTAGTTAGTAGATTGGTTTTATTTCCTATAGTCCAGAAAAAAAAATGCCCCACAAAAAGAGTTAATTTCCGCTGTCCAAACCCCGTTGTGCCTTTCAATCTGTTAGTTTTGGTTTGCTAAATTGAATTT
This sequence comes from Dendrocalamus sinicus, assembly GCA_036346575.1. Classification (NCBI taxonomy): domain Eukaryota; kingdom Viridiplantae; phylum Streptophyta; class Magnoliopsida; order Poales; family Poaceae; genus Dendrocalamus; species Dendrocalamus sinicus. Next base: position 83,581 of record JAYEVI010000286.1, read on the forward strand.
GTGTCCGTCATAGTATTGTCTAGTTGCTGGTCATATCTTTGTTCCATTGAAAATCCAAACAAAAAAAATTCCCCAACCCAAACCCTAATTTCCAATTTCGGCTGATCTTTCCTTCCTCTGCAGCCGCCACCAAAAACATCATATCTTTTCATTCCGAGATTATTTTTGAGTGGGACCACCGCCATTAGATTCACAATTTCCTTATCCATCTATCTGTAAAATTTCACGTCATTCCAGCCAGGCAGTTAAGAGATATGTGCGGTGAAAGTTGACCTAATTATCTGTTGTGAATCTGCAACAGTCAGCAGTTGTGATTTTTGTGCGAATTTCTGTGTTGGGATTCAGAAGTTGGCCCCAAAACAAAATCTGTAGAAAAAGCCGTCAGAAAACAGCAAAAAAAAGAATCACTGAAAAAGAGGCATCTGACAAAAAGTTACGGCCGAATTACCAACGTGCTGTCCAGTGGACAGAAATCTGAAGTTTTCAGTTTTGGGTCAATCCTTGTGTTCTTCAATTCCAGTTTGAATTGGATTGAATTATCTTGTATTTACCACTCCTACACTTTTCCATACACTTATTCTTAGCCTTCTTCCATCCTTGGTTGATCAGCAACATAGGCTAAGTGCTAGATACGAACTATAATTCAATTCTATGCAATTCTGAAATGAACTGATTGTTCTCCATTGCTACCATATTGTGCCTTCCAAGCTACACCTACTCTTGATCGAACAGGTTCCTCTGCAATCGTACCACGCCGACACGGTGTCACGAACCAGCCACCGGTTGTACCACCTGCTACATTGGTAAGAACACTTGTAAGAGTGTGATAAGATGCTTGAGAACGTGTGATTCCACCTTCCACCACCTAGTAGTTGATAAGGATAATACCTTTGTGTTGTCTTTTGTTTTCTACTAACCATGATAGGTGAGTCGTCTGATGATTAAGAGAGTGTTTTAAAGGGAGAGTTCATGAAGCTCTTGGATGAACCACACATCGATAGGAGACTGGATACATTGCAGCGCTCCATCAATGAGAGTTTTGCAGCACTCACTGCACGCATTGAAAGAATGGTCAATCGCCACCAAACAATGGACGCAGTATGAACACGATGCGGGCCAAGATCGTGAGGAGGAGGATGATAATGAGAGACAAAACCGCGACACCGGTGCTTCATTTGCTGCCCAAGATGCACGCCAACAACACCGCCTACATCAAAACCGCCACGGTATGGGAGGTAATAATTTTCAGCACTACAATGCTCGTGCTAATGATGAACCATTTGCTAAAGTTAAATTTACCATACCATCTTTTGCGGGTATTCATGATGCTGAAACTTATATAGATTGGGAGATGATAGTTGAACAAAAATTTAATGCCCATCTAGTTCTGAAGTGCATAGAGTTAGACAAGCTACTAGTGAATTTAAAGATCGTGCTATCATTTGGTGGACTCATGTAGTTAATTCTTGTTTAGCACCTGATACATGGGATAAATTGAAGGTAGCTATGCGTATAGATTTGTTCCTCCTGCTTTTAAACATGAAATGCATAAGAAATTGCAGTGCTTAGACCAAGGTCATAAATCACATGAGGAATATTATCAAGAACTACAAATAGGCATGTTGCGTTGTAATGTTGTAGAAGATGAGGAGGATAAAATGGATCGTTTTTATGGGGGCTTAAGGCGTGAAATTCAGGACATAATTGATTACAAAGAGTATAACGATATCAATAGATTGTTCCAGCTTGCTTGTTTGGCGTAAAAGAATTGCGTGGTAGGCAACAAAAGACAAGGAGCAACTTTAGAGGAACATCTACATCGAGATCGACGCTGGGCAAGCCAAGATAGCCCCACCTCCTGTTTGTCGAGCCACGCCCCTCGTGAGTAGGGCGCGTTCAGCAGCACCGCCGCCACCATCACGCGCACCGAGACGAGCAAATTTACTAGTGTGCAAACACCAGCAAAGAGCTCTTCATCGGTTGCTTCCAAGGGCCGCACGACGGGTATTGTATGGCACCGTTGTAAAGGGATGGGCCACGTCATGAGAGATTTCCAAGTCACGGCGACATTGCATGAGAAGATGGTGGTTATGTAAGTGCTAGTGATGTTGAGGATGAATATGCTCTTGCAGCTAACCTTGCAGCTTGAGAACAATGCCGAAGAGGAGCATAAGCTGATTGAATCACTAACCCCATTGGTTGAGAATGAAGATAAGGAGATGGATGCACTTACATCATCCGAGGAGAGCCAAAAGGTAAAGAACATGGTGCTATCATCGCCACGGTAATGATTTGGTGCTACAACAAGACATAGAGCAACCTTGTGAGTATATACCTGCTGTAGTGTACTCTTTTGATGTTCCTTGTGTTGACTTAATTGAACCATGTGCTGATCTAAATTCTCATAATTTTGCACATGTCGAATTAATAACACATAAAGAAGTTTTGACTAGAATTTCTCCTGCTAATTCATTGTGTTACATCATGTTGGATCTACCTATGAAATTGTCACATGCTATGGAGAAAGTTTCTGAACTTACATGTTCGAAATTCTTGTTTAGTGCCTACACTCCTGGATATAAGTTTAATTTGATTGGAGATTATGGTGTGGAAAATCAATTTCTTGTATATCGAATATGCATAACTTGTGATCCCATGGATGAATTGAGACTTGCTATTTGGAATAACAATTCTTGTATGCTGAATCATGTTCAATGTGAGAGGGAAGTAAAATTTAGTACTCATCCAATGCCTATGTGTTCATCTCTTTTTGTACTATCTAGTATGGACAATCTGAATAAAGATGATGAATTATGGCAGAACATACAAATCTCTTCACCCTGGCTAGATGAATTTACTATTGTTCGATTGAGATACGATTATATGGATGAACTTTGCTTGATTCCAAAGGTTGTAGTTTTGTCCATATATGCCACCACTACAAGTTTACGAAATCAAAGATTTGAATTGCATAAATGCTTCACTTACATTTGCAAAACAAGTTGCAATAATTATTGTGTGAGAAATTTTGAATTGCTCATTAACATATATGATTACTCTTGGGTTAATAATACAATGAGTTTTTATGATCATTGCTGTTTTATAACATTAATTGTGCAACAACGAAGAACCATAAAACGGATGACATATACATATACCATGCATACACCTTGGCTTCTTTGTTACCATATTTTCAGCTTATCAAAAGCCGAGGACGGCTTTGTTTGCAAGAAGGAGGATGATAAGAACATGAATCCTATGGATACAACCATATTTGCTCTACTTGTTGTTACAATTACAAGAGCTCCTACGCATCACTTAAATTATGAGGTGAGCTCGTTTCAAAGAGATTTTACTTTATTTGATAAAGAACTTATGATATTACATAATGAGAGTTTGTTGCGCTTGTTATCATACACCAAGATTTATGATCAAGATCATGCAATACGTGACACTACACATATGTTAAAACCGAGGACGGTATTCCATCAAGAAGGGAGGATGATGTGACCACGCCACCAACACGCACGACTATAGCGCCAATATCAAGAATGAACTAAAGGTGAATTCGTTTCTTCAACTTCAACATATTTTAAATGAGAATATGATGCTACCTAATGATGAAAATATATATATTTGTAGCACCACATCACTTTGGAACCAATTGAAGCAAGGGTTCAAGTTGGACAGTTTTGGAATCCAATTCAGCCTCCAGATCAATTCGGATTCAGCCTGACAGGCCAACTTCAAACAGCCATAACTTTTGATCCAGAAGACTTCTCGGGCCCGTGAGTACTCGTTGGAAAGATCTTGAGTCTACTTTCAGATAAATCTGGTCTCACCTCAAAATTCCATCCGAGCCGATCAAAACTGCAAAACAAGTGGCATCACTTTTCCAGTCCGAGTCAAAGTGGGCCTTGGGCCTTGTAATCACACTTAGACTATTTGGGCCTGCACTAATCATGGGTGTACTGTTCACGTGAACAGTACCCGTGAATAGTACCACATCCCCTTTGTTAGATAAGTGCGGCCTCCCCACTCCTATTTAAGGAGGTCGCACCCTTTAGTTTTCCTCGGTTTTTCTTAAGAGTTTATTCTGCTTAGCAGTTTCGCCGCATGTTCGGTTTGAGGAACCCCAACTTGTGAACTTAAACATTATTCGCAATTTCAGATTGCATCTTTTACTCTCTTGCTTGTGTTCTCGATTTGCTTGCAGGAGATAGCCTTCTTGGCGAGGTCAATCGTGTTCGGCACGGTTGATAACCAACGGAGCAGTGGTGTAGTGATTGCGAGGGGTTCGATCTGTTTTGGTCGGAGCCTTTGGATCATCAACGTCGAGATCTCCACAATCGACTTATCAGTACCTCTCGGAAGATCGGGCCATCGTCACATCAATGTGTTTATCTACTAACTACACACGATCTCTCCCTAACAACAACCGCTACACGGTGAACAGCCTTTTACGTCTCTCTGACAGTAACTTCCATCAAGCGGTTATCATCCAAAGCATTGAGGTGTCTTTTGGCGTAGGACAATGGCCGTCACTTCACTGGCTATTAAAGGTTAACGTCAAAGAGAGAAGGGGGAGAACTAGCCATTCGCATGATTCTATGTTGTAATCCTTTTTCTAGCAATTAGCAATTACACATGACATAGGGTTTTTATTCTCTCAGGAGAAGGTCCGAACTTGGATAAAGATTCCCGTGTCTTTACTCTGCATGTGGAAACACTAGGTTTATTGAGAGAATCCCCGAATCCAAATAAATCATATGCAAGATTGATATTAAAACATGGACACTTACAATCTATCAGAAAGAAGGATACAGCTTACTCGTTCCCTACGACAACGCAGTCCTAAAGACAAACTCAATTATCTGATTACCTTTAGGCGTTCTTCTCTTTCATTGGTGAATACGTCCACCAAAATATGAGGATCCTCTATTTTGAGTGAAGGAGTCTTCTCGCAAACGAGCTTGACCTAGGAGTCAAATTCCTCCAAATCAAGATCTGTTCATACAGATGAAGTGGTCAGTACACAGAGCTCAAAAACTTGAATATAAGTACGAGTATGACTGTTATTTACCATTCTCATAGTCTCTAGTCATATATTTAGCTCCTGAGTACGTTCACATAGGATGTGCTCATCACGTAGGATGTGATGAAATCCTTTACCACATGCCAGCCGGTAAGCCCTTTGTTCCTCGGCTCTTTGATGGTTGAGATGTAGGGGGCTATCCGAGTAAAATCCTTTGGGACTGTGTTCCCCACAAAGGAAAGGCTATCTTCACTGGCCGTCTTCCACTAGGACTGCTTCTTCTAGTATGACCATGAAGATCGAGTATACATTGGGATGTACAATTATGTCTTTTACCATCATGGAGCTCAGACTGTAGCTCCCAGCAATTCCAATCTACTGACTCATTTTGTAATAATAACAAAGGAGTTCGAGATCCATAGGAATTGATGAGGCGATGGGGTCCCGATCTTTCGATAGGATGATAACTTCGATTTTGGTGGAGGTGACTCTTACGATCCAACTACAACCGTACGACGTCGCTTGAGCCTTAGCAATCACTAAACCACACCCCAAGTCGTTGTCAAGAACGCGGTTGACTTGACCACGAAGGTCGATTCCTGCATGCAACCAAAGAACACACAAGAACAAGATAACAAGCAATCTAAAATTGCAAATATTTATATTGAGTTCAAAAAGGTGGGATTCCGTAGAGGTTCTTTACGGTTGGTCTAGTCGACACAAGCGAAGAACAAAAGTTTTCACCATGGAAAAACTAAGCAAACGAAATCCAAAGAGTTCAAAGGGGGTAGAGAGTGAATATATGAGTTGCAGAAGAGAGAGGGACGGCCAAGGGTCGACCTAGGGTTGGACACCCACCCTTGCAAAGCCCTTGGGTCCAATTAGAGGTGGCCCCGCACCTTTAGACTCGGATTCAGAAATAGTTCTGACTTGTTTTGGTGATATCTTTCCATATAAAATGAATTTTGAGGTGAGACCAGATCCATTAGAAAGAGGATAAGATAATCTTTCTATCAAGTACTCACCCATCCCAAACGAACTCCGGATGCAAATTCTATGCATGTTGGAAGTTGGTCCCATCATGCTGATCAGCATTGGATTGTTTTGATGATTGCGACCCGACCAAAAGGTTTCTGAAGCTGAGGCCTTAACCATTGGATGGGCCTTGGAATAAGCTTTCCAATAAACACAAGAACACCTAAATCGGACTCCGTTTGTGAAAGTTATGGCCGTTTTATTACAGGCCTGTCTGGCTGTCCAGAACCGAATCCGAATTGAGTTCTGAGTTTATTCCGAGTTTGATTTCGGTTGGGCTTGAGAAAATTACGAATTAGGCTTGGAAACCTCATCCAAATCATGGGCTTTAAGTTCTTGGACCTCTCCCCTTTTGCTCTCCCACTGCATGGTTTCTCCTTGACTTTATTCTTCCTTGTTTTTCTCCATTGTTTTGGCGCCGACCTCCCTCTCGGTTCGAAAGTATTCCATTTGTCAAAACAGAGAATAAACAAAGTAGTAACATGAGGTAGTATTCTATTCTCACAAATAACATTGGTAGTAATAGATAGAAACGAATTCACCTTTTGTGCAATCTTGATATTGGGTGTTATGGTCATATGCGTTTGTGGCATGGTCACATCATTCTCCCCTTCTTGACAAAAAACTGTCCTCGGTTTTAACAAATGTGTAGCGTCACGTATTGCATGATCTTGATCATAAATCTCAGTACATAACAATAGATGTAATGAACTCTCATTATATAATATTATAAGTTCTTTATCAAACAAAGTGAAACCTTTTTGAAATGAGCTCACCTGATAATTTAAGTGATGTGTAGAAGCTCTTGTAATTGGAACAACAGGCATAGCAAATATGGTTGTATCCATAAGGTACATGTTCTTATCATCCTCTCCTTCTTGAAAACAAAGCCGTTCTCGGCTTTTGATAAGCTGAAAGTATGGTAACAAAGAATCCAAGGTGTATACATGGTATATGTATATGATGTGGCCAAGAGTGTGAATACTACATTGATTTGTGCTTCACCCATGCAATCTGATGTTACAAGGCTTAGTAGTTCTGAATTGCGTAAGGACAAAGGACAAAGAAGCAATCGGTTATGGGAAAATGAAGAATATTGTGAGGTGTATGGGTGAAGCACAAATCAATGTAGTATTCACACTCTTGGCCACATCAGTATATATCATCCGTTTTAATAATTCTTCGTTGTTGCACAATTAATGTTACAAAACAACAGTGATCATAAAAGCTCATCATATTATTAACCCAAGAGTATTCATATATATTAATGAGCAAATCAAAATTTCTCACACAGCAATTATGCAACTAGATCTGCAAATGTAAGTGAAGCATTTATGCAATTTGAATCTCTGAAGTTGTAAACTTACAGTGGTGGCACATATGGGCAAAGCTACAACTTTTGGAATCAATTGAGTAATAGCAAATTCATATCGTAAGGGTGAAAAGATTTGCATGTTCTTCCTTACATCAATTGCATTATTCAGATTGTCAATGTTAGATGTTTCAACAAGAGAAGAACACATATGCATTGAATGATCACTAAATTTTATTTTTCTTTTATAATGAACAAGATTGAGCATACAACAGTTGTTGTTCAAAACAACAAGTTTCAATTCATCCATGTGATCGCAAGTTATGCATATTCGATATACAAGAAATTGATTTTCTACACCATAATCTCCAATCAAATTAAACTTATACCCAGGTGTGTAGGCACTAAACAAGAATTTCGAACATGCAAGTTTAGAAACTTTCTTCATAGCACATTCCAAACTAGCGGCCTCAATAAGCATGATATAGCACAATGCATCAACAAGAGATATTCTATCAAATACTTCCTTATGTGTAATTAATTCGACATGTGCAAAATTATGAGAATTTAGATCAGCAAATGGTTCGTTCAACTGAACACAAGGAATATTAAAACATTGCACTATAGCAGGTATATACTCACAAGGTTGCTTTATGTCTTGTTGTAGCACCATATCAACACCTTGTCATTATCGTCCTCATCAGATACTGTATGTACCTCAAACTTCTCCTCTAATGGCATAAGATGCACCAGATCATCCTTCATCTCTTCAAGCATCTCAGTGGTATTTGTACATGCAGTAGGAGCCAAAACAATGTCAGCATTTTCAGTTACCTTAAGTTGCACCTCACTTGTGACCGTGGGTGGTGGAGGTACAAAACGACGTCGCAATTTCTTCTTCATCTCCTCCCATGTGTACATGTAGTGGAACTCGAGATTCGACCACCAATGTTGAACATCACCAATCAGTGCCGTCCTTGCCATGCTCACTGTTGTGGCTACAAACCAAACAGAGAGAGAGGGGACTAGTAGAAGGAGAAGAGGAGAGCTAGATCTGTGGGAGAGTTGGTGAGAATGAGAGGATGTCCCTCCTCCTGCCCCTCCTGGGGTTTATATACATGAGTGGGGTAGAATGGGAAGTCCCCATTCTACCCCCTAGTACTTACAAAGGATGAGGGTACATTGGTATATTTACACTGGTATATTCCTCTACACTATTAGGCCTATTACATATTGGACTAGCTGCACGGCCCAGTCCGTAGACTACACTGACGCTCGAGGCAATCATGCGATTTAACTAAAAAACGAGGACCATGACAGAGGCATCAAAGAAGTGGCTGAAGACTTACGACAACAAAATGCCTCAGAATGCAGCAGCGGAAAAGCAAGCACGGGCAAATCAAATGCCCTTAGAATGGAACCGTAGCCGCAATAAATAATATGATGAATAAGTGTTTCTTTACTGCCATGCACGCAAGAAACCAACAGCGGCGATTATTAAAACCCCACGCGTAACCACATGCAATGCGCACCGAGCTGAAGGGCAGCGACGCGGAGTATGTGCCGCAGGTGCGGAGACCCTGGCTGCATGAAGCTAGCGGGGGCCTCGTCGTGAGGTGTGGACACTTGCGTGATGTACGCGCTCCATCCATGCGTACACGCATATTTACGCCTGGACTCGCAAGATGAGCTCGCACGCGCATGGACTGCTTCGGAGACCCCACAGGGACTTCACGGCCGCGGAGTGTGGCGTGGAGACTAGTGGTGTTGGCGCCCACCTTCGGCGATGCGAAGACCACCACCCGGACCGGCTCCGTCCGCGCTTGGCGCGTGCTTGGTCTCGCCGACGGCGCGGAGGCCACCACTCGGACAGACTTCGTTGAGGACGTGTAGGCCAGCCTACAGACAGACCTCGTCGGCAACGCAGAAGCCATGATGGAGGAGGCGCTTCAGCTTGGCGGTGGAGGCGGCCGGCGAGATATCCGCTGGGACGGTCCGCCCGACGAACTTTACGTGGGCGTTGATGGTAGGCGGTGAGCTTTTGATGACCTCCCTTCTGCGGCCGGGTAGCCGTTGCTCACGCCCCTCGCTTGAACGACAGCAGTGTGTGCGTCGGGGGCTTCATCTCGAGCTCCGTTCTCTCGCGGTCGCGAGCTTGCACGCGCAACTGTGAGGTGTCCCGGGTAGTGTGCTGAAGTCAATGACGTGGGGCCGAAGTCGCTGACGTTGATGGCGAAGCCTGTACAGAGCCACGCGGAGGCGAGGCTGCTCACAGCAGATTCTGCTTGCACACCGGAGTGGAGTCTGCATGATGGCCGGGCGCGCTGGGCGATGTCAACACCCGGGCTTCGCTGAGAACACGGAGGCCAGCACACGGACCTCATCGACGACGCTGAGGTCAGCATACGGACAGACTCCGCCGACGCTCGGACCTTGGCGAAGCGAAGATCGGTGCGAAAGCGGAGGTCAGCACTTGGATTGAGCATTCGCGCTGCTCGGGCAGAGCACTTGTCCTTTCCTGCATGCATCACGTGAGGAATGCGAATGCCTCACCCACACGCTTATGCTTTTTCGCGCGGAGACTCGACGTCACGCGGAGACTCGGCGCAGAGGCTACGCGGGGGGCGGGGGCTCAGCGGTAGCCTTGCGCGGAGACTGCAGGGCGAAGACTCGAAGTCATGTTGTGGCCGGAGGCGATAAGCTAAGTCGGAGGCGTGGTTTGCAAAGCTCATCGAGGTCTTTGCCGCCGCCGCTGCCGGAGATGGCCCCGCTCGATCTCGTCCAGCGAGGTCCCTCTCGTGGAGGCGAGGCTTGCACGGAGGCGACACGAAGCTGGAGGCTCGATGGAGAGCGGAGGCGACGCGAAGCCGGAGGCTCGGCGGCGAGCAGAGGCTGACGGGCGAAGTCACCGGGCTAGATAGGCTGCCATTCAGGCATGCCTGGATGGACGCTGTGAACGCATGCATGGAACTCGGCCGCGCGGAGGCAGCGTCAGTGCGAAGATGAGGCTTCGCTCGACACGCGGAGACCTGTGGTCGACGAAGGTCGTCAGGGAGCTGCGAAGCCAACACGCGCGGAACCGATGTCATGGACGACGACGTGGCGCCCAACGCAGCGCGTGCGAGCACACTGACTGGCCGCCGTCGCTGCCACGCCATGGCAGCGTGCGTACGCCGCCACCACCACTGGGCCGGCTGCCTCCGCCGCCGCCGGCTGGTCACCATCGCCGCCCCACTGCGCCATGGCAACCGCCCCATTTGCTTGCACGTGCAGCGGTTGGCTACGTGCGCCGTCGGCCGCCACTACCGGCCGCCGCTGCCGCCTCCGACCGGAGCCGCTGCCTGCGCCGCCGGAGCCGCCGCCTACCGCAGCTGAAGACATCACCGGGGTCACCGCCGTCGGCCGGTGCTCTAGCTAACCTGCGGGCAGACTGGAAGAGAGAGAGACTTCGGGCGCTTGCATGCATGCTGGTAGACAGGAGAGAGAGAGAGACTTCAGGAGCCTCAAATGCATGCCTGCCGACTTTCGGATGGATATTTGGATGTATGGCTTAAATGCATGCTGCATGCATGCCTGAAAGAACGTGAACGAATAAGCATGCATGGTTGAATAGATGACGTGAATGGCCTTTTTTTTTAGTGCATGCATGGACGGAGCAGCAGCGCAGACTTCGACTGTACGCGAAGCCGGAGCACTTCGTCGTGAGACCGAGGACCATGTCGCGGAGGCCGGCGGAGTGCCTGTAGGGCTCGGAGGCGCTCGAGATCGGTATAGGGAGCGACGCCACCCGGAGCAGGTTGCCTGCAGACTCCAGCGCCAAGTACACGATCGTCGCGGCGGAGTACCTGGGCGAAGATGCCGTCGCCGAGCTGCAGCGGCTGTAGCTCATGCATGCATAGCTATTGCGGACGCATGCATGGGACGTGGAGAGAAAAAGAAGCTTCATGCATGCATGGGTGTACGGATGGACACTTGGAAGGATTTTTGAATGCGTGGGTGGCTAACTCGCGTACGCATGCATGAGTTGAGATTTCAAGTACGCATGCTTGAGTAAATACTTGGCTGAATCATGCATGTACACGTAAAGGATACGAAACGACTTTCTGGTTACGGGCACGATGACACCACTAAGCTCTCGCTGGCGACGCGGAGCCACTGCACTCCCCAGGCCACCTCGCACTGAAGACCCTCGACACACGACGAGGTCCGAAGCGGAGACGCGCGCGCGGAGGCGAGGTCTGGAGCAGAGTCGAGGTCTGAGAGCAGAGCCGAGCATGCGAAGGCAGAGGCCGAGAGTACAGAGACTCAACGTGGGGGCTCAATGCAGAAGCTTTACATTGCCTGCGCGGAGTACCCTCACCATCCCACCCTGGGCAGAAGAATCATGCCACCAGGGCATCCAAGGATGATTCGATTAGATTTATTCAATATACCACCTATGAATAGGCAATTCGACTAGATCTACTCAATATTTCAACTACGAGCGGGCGATTCGAGTAGATCTACTCAATACACCCCCAACAAAACATGGCGAAATATACTTAATTTTTTAGTAAGCAAACTACTTATTTGTCTCAGGAGCCAAAAGATCCACGTAGCCGCTGCTCTTGTTGAATACTGGAAAATATCTTCTCTACGTAACTTCTAGTCGTCCCCACGGACGGTGCCATCTGTTGTGGCTACAGACCAAACAAAGAGAGAGGGGACTAGTAGAAGGAGAAGAGGAGAGCTAGATCTATGGGAGAGTTGGTGAGAATGAGAGGATGTCCCTCCTCCTACCCCTCCTGGGGTTTATATACATGAGTGGGGTAGAATGGGAAGTCCCCATTCTACCCCCTAGTACTTACAAAGGATGAGGGTATATTGGTATATTTACACTGGTATATTCCTCTACACTATTAGGCCTATTACATATTGGACTAGCTGCACGGCCCAGTTGGGCCACCCCCACAACACTCACCTTCTCATAAGGATCAAGATCTTGTTTTTCAAAGTAGCTATCCATCATAGTAACCCACAAGAAGTAGTCCGACGACGTACTCTCAGCGGTTAGTGGCAAGATATATACCGGTAATTGTTTCCCTTCGAGTTCAAATCTGCCCGCACTGACATCATAATCTACCAATTTTCTCAAGCTTGTCATTGTTAGTAGAAAACAATGAAACAAATCACAAGTAAATGTTCCTATCAACTACTAGGATATGGAGGCTCAAATCAAGTCACGCATCGCTCAAGCTCTTACCAAATTCTTACAAGTTCTTACCAAACCAAACAGGTGGTGCAACCGGTGGCTGGTTTGTGATAAATCTGACTCAAGTGATGAGTAAAGCGATTGCAAGGGACGATTCGACGTGATCTGCTTGGTTAGTATAAGATATAGCTTGGAAGGCACAATATGTAGCAATGGAGAACAATCAGTTAATTTTAGAAATTGCACAGAATTGAATTATAGTTCGTATCTAGCTCTTAGCCTATGTTGTTGATCAACCAAGGATGGAAGAAGGCTAAAATAAGTGTATGGAAATGTATAGGAGTGGTAAATACAAGATAATTCAATTGAATGCAATCTGGAATTGAAGAGCACAAGGATTGACCCAAAAGTTGAAAACTGAAGATTTCTGTCCACTGGACAGCATGTCGGTATTTTGGCCGTAACTTTTTGTCAGTTGCCCTTTTTTCAATGATTATTTTTTTCTTCGTTTTCTGACAAATTTTTCTACAACTTTTTTTGGGGCCACGTTCTAGAAACCGACTAAAAAATTTGCACAAAATTCACAAGTGCCGACTGTTGCAGATTCAATTCAGAAATTTGGGTCAACTTTCACTGCCTTACTGGAATGATGTAAAATTTAACAGTAAGATAGATAATGAAGTTATGAATCTAAAGCAGTGGTCTCACTCAAAAAGGGTCAGGGAATCAAAAGTTATGGCTTTTTTTGGTGGCGGCTGCAGAGAAAGGAAAAACAGCCGAATTGGAATTAGGGTTTGTGGTGGGAATTTTTTTGTTTGGATTTTTATAGGAATAAAGATATGACCAGCAACTAGACAATGCTAAGACGGACACAAATTCAATTTAGCAAATCAAAACTAACAGATTGAAAGGCATAACGGGGTTCGGAAAACAGGAATTAACTCTTTTTGTGGACATTTTTTCTGGACTATGGGAAATAAAAATCAATCTACTAACTAGGGATACAAAAAAATCCTACCGGTCAACTGAAGCTTTGATACCAACTGATGAGGCGGTGGGGTCCCGATCTTCCGATAGGATGATAACTTTGATTTTGGTGGAGGTGACTCTTACAATCCGACTACAACCATACGACATCGCTTGTGCCTTAGCAATCGCTGAACCACACTCCAAGTCGTTATCAACAGTGCCAAAAACGCGATTGACCTGACCGCGAAGGTCTATTCCTACATGCAACTGAAGAACACGCAAGAACAAGATAACAAACAATCTGAAATTGCAAATATTTATATTGAGTTCAAAAGGGTGGAATTCCGTAGAGGTTCTTTATGGTTGGTCTAGTCGACACAAGCAAAGAACAAGAGTTTTCACCATGGAAAAACTAAACAAACGAAATCCAAAGAGTTCAAAGGGGGTAGAGGGTGAATATATGTGTTGGAGAAGAGAGAGGGGCGGCCAAGGGTCGTCCTAGAGTTGGACACCCACCCTTACAAAAGCCCTTGGACCCGTGGCGCAACAGGATTCAGAAATACTTCTGACTTATTTTGGTGATATCTTTCTGTATAGAACGAATTTTGAGGTCAAATCAGATCCATTGGAAAGAGGATAAGATAAGTTTTCCATCAAGTACTCACCCATCACAAAAGGACTCCGGATACGAATTCTATGCATCTTGGAAGTTGATCCTGTCATGCTAATCAGTGTCGGATTGTTTTGATGATTGTGACCCGACCAAAAGGGTTTTAAAGCTTAGGCCTTAATCATTGGATGGGCCTTGGAATAAGCTTTCCATCAAGCACAAGAACACCTAAATCGGACTCCATTTGTGAAAGTTATGGCCGTTTTATTACAGGCCTGTCTGGCTGTCTCGAACCTAATCCGAATTGAGTTCTGAGTTGATTCCGAGTTTGATTTTGGTTGAGTTTGAGAAAATTCCGAATTGGGCTTGGAAACTATCCAAAACATGGGCTTTAAGTTCTTGGACCTCTCCCCTTTTGCTCTCCCACTGCATGGTTTCTGCTTAAATTTATTCTTCCTTATTTTTCTCCATTGTTTTGGCGCCGACCACCCTCTCGGTTCGAAAGTATTCCATTTGTCAAAACTGAGTGATACGTGGAGGGGTCCCGATCTTCTCAATGAGGAACCATGGATAGTTGATGCGAAGTAGACGATGTCGCTAGTTGAACACTCACGCCAATGCACGAACCCTCAACTCTTCGGAGTACACCCAAAACACACCGGATAATTGTTCATCGCGAGACCACAAACGACGAACGCCAAGTCCCCAATTCCTAATGGAACGATGGCTTGACCTTGAATTGCAGAACGAACAATGGATCGCCTAGTTCTCTCTCAAAGTCCTCGCATGAACTCTGGTGTTGAAAAACAAGCAATAGCTATGTTTCAATCTCATGCATAAAATTGGTCTCCCACTAAAGGCTGCTAATACAAGGCTCATATAACCCTTTGGGACGTCCATATGGTCCCCAAACCAAGTACAACTCAACCCTATATGGTTTTTGATACGAACTCTCACAAAAAGGAAACTATATTTTTCACATGTCATATTATTTCGGTCATAACTTTTTATCCGTGATGAATTTGAAGGTGGGACTAGATCCAATGTGTATCCCTTGAAATTATCTTTCCATCTAGTACAAGAACACCTGAATTGGACTCCGTTTGTGAAAGTTATGGCCTTTCTACTAACTGCATGTCAGGCTGTCCCGAATCGAATCCGAATTGAATCCTGAGTTGAATCCGAGTTTGAATTGGGTTGAGCACGTGGGAAGTCCTAATTTGGCTTGAAAATCTTATCCAAAACTTGTAGTTGAAGTCCTTGGGCTCCTCCCTTTTGCTCTCCCAAGTCTTCACATGAGTCATACCTAAGAATACATAAAATACTAGCATGAGGTAGTATTCCAATTCATCATCAATTAAAGGAAACTCCTTAAGAAACAAAAGCACTGTTTGTTTAAACGCTTGGCTCTTGCCCTCGTTATTGGGCCCGCTGGTTCTTGGTTATTCTCATGCATGCTTGGAGTGGAAGATATATATGTAATGGGGATGTCCTCATCAGTATGTGCATGACCACCAATAGGAGAAAATGTATAAGTGTTAGGGATGCCCTCACATCCTCCCCCTCTTGAAAAGGCATCGTCCTCGATGCTGGATCATCACCACCAAAGAAAGATGATAAATTAGAGACATTGAACGTAGAGCTCACGCCATAGTCATCGCCGGAAAACTCTATCTTGTAGGCATTGTCATTGATCTTCGCAAGCACCTTGAAAGGCCCATCACCGCGCAGTAGTAACATAGACTTGCGACGTTCTGGAAAATGATCCTTGCAGTAGTGTACCCAAACCAAATCACCTGGTTGAAAAACCATCTTCTTCCTTTTCTTGTTCGCCTTCTCAGCATAGTACTTGACCTTGCGCTCTATCGGTTTTTTTGTCTTTAGATGCAATTTTTCTTCACATATTCAGCTTGCTTAGACACCTCCATATGAGTATGGTGTTGACTAGGAAGCGGCAACAAATCAAGCGGCGTAAAGGGCTTGAAACCATAAACTACCTCAAATGGACACATCCGCGTAGTGGAATGCACGGCCCGATTATAAGTGAATTTCACGTGCGGCAAACAATCCTCCCACTCACACAGATTCTTCTTGATCATGGTCTGGAGTAGCATCAAAAGTGTGCGGTTCACCACCTCTGTTTGACCATCAGTTGGGGATGACAAGTTATGCTGAATAACAACTTCGTCCCTAGTTTACCCCAAGCGTCTTCCAGAAGTAGCTCATGAACTTCACGTCGTGATCCGACACAATAGTACGTGGCACGCCATGTAGCCTCACGATCTCCCTGAAAAACAAATCAGTAATATGCAACGAATTGTCGCTCTTATGGCACAGAATAAAGTGTGCCATCTTCGAAAAATGATCCACAATGACAAAAATAGAATCACTCTCCCTCTTAGTTCTAGGCAGTCCTAAAACAAAATCCATACTAATATCCTCCCATGGGGCATTGGGAACTGGTAAAGGGGTATACAAACCGTGTGGATGCAACTTCGATTTCGCTTTGTGGCAAGTAATGCATCGCTGCACATACCTCTCCACATCTTGCCTCATCTTAGGCCAATAAAAGTGATCGCTCAGCATAGATAACATCTTCTCACGTCCAAAATGTCCCATCAATCCACCTGCATGTGATTCCTGCAATAAAAGCAAACGCACGGAGGATTCTGGAACGCATAATTTGTTTGTGCGAAACATAAACCCATCATGGATGTGAAATTTATTCCAGCCTTTGCCCTCTTTGCAACGTGCATAAGGGACAGAAAAATCATGGTCATGAGCATATAAATCATGCACACTCGCTAAACCAGGAACGTGCACTCCTAATTGAGTTAAAAGCACACTTTTCCTAGAAAGAGCATCAGCTACCACATTTTCCTTTCCCTTCTTATATTTCACAATGTAAGGAAACAACTCAATGAATTCGACCCATTTGGCATGTCTACTGTTCAGGTTTGCTTGGCCCTTTAAATACTTCAAAGCCTCATGATTAGAATGAATAATAAACTCTTTAGGCCATAAATAATGTTGCTAAGTTTCTAACGCACGCACTAATGCATAAAGCTCTTTGTCACAGACCGGATAATTCAATTGAGCATCATTCAGTTTCTCACTAAAATAAGCTACCGGTCTACCCTCTTGCATTAAAACACCGCCAATACCCAATCCACTAGCATCACACTCAATTTCAAAATTTTTAGTGAAATCAGGTAAAACAATCAACGATGCTTCAGTCAAGCGTCTCTTAAGTTCAGCAAAAACATTTTCTTGCGTTACCCCCACACAAATTCAACACCCCTTTTAGTAAGTTCATTCAAAGGGGCAACGACGATGCTAAAATCCTTTACGAAATGCCGATAAAAACCAGCGAGACCATGAAGGCTCCTAATCTGACTTACGTTCATAGGAGTTGGCCAATTTTTAATCGCTTCAATTTTAGACTCATCTACTTCAACTCCCTGTCCAGAAACAACATAGCCCAAAAAGATGACACGATCTTTGCAAAAAGTGCACTTCTCTAAGTTACCAAATAACCTATTCTCACGCAAAATGTGTAGAACTTGTCTAAGATGGTCTATGTGTTCAGATTCAGTCATGATCAGTAAATCGAATATCATCAAAGTACACAACCACAAATTTACCAATAAAATGCCTTAAAACATGATTCATTAAGCGCATGAATGTACTAGGTGCATTAGTTAAACCAAAAAGCATGACTAACCACTCGTACAACCCAAATTTCGTTTTAAAGGCCGTTTTCCACTCATCCCCTTCATGCATTCTAATTTGATGGTAACCACTGCGCAAATCTATCTTAGAGAAAATAACAGAACCACTCAATTCGTCTAGCATATCATCTAAGCGAGGTATAGGATGATGATATCGAATTGTGATATTATTAATCGCTCGATAATCTACGCACATACGCCATGAACCATCTTTCTTAGGAACAAAATAACAGGAACAGCACAAGGCTTAAGATTTCACGGACATACCCTTTGGAGAGAAGCTCTTGTACTTGTTTCTGAATTTCCTTTGTCTCCTTGGGATTGGTGTGGTACGGTGGTCGGTTCGGCAGTGACGCTCCTGGAATCAAGTTGATCTTGTGTTCTATCCCGCATATTGGTGGTAGACCCGCTGGTACCTCCTCTGGAAAGACGTCGCTGAAATCCTGCAAAACAGAAACAACACCACTAGGAAGAGAAGATATGTCGTTAGTCGAAAGCAATGCGTCTTTGTACAACAACACGACGTGCACCAAATTAGGATCCTCGCTGAATTCTCTCATCTCTGATTTGGTGGCTAACATCACTAAATTCTTCTCTCTCTCACGTTTCTTGTTACTACTCAGATGGTTCTCTCGCTCTTGTGCACTCTCAACGTGCATATCAATTTTCTGCATGGAGGAATTGACAATCTGTTGCAGTGTAAGCGGCTTCAAGATGACATCCATATTGTTCCAGCGAAATGTGTAACGATTTGTATGCCCATCGTGAACAGCGGAATGGTCATATTGCCATGGTCGTCCCAAGAGCAAGTGACACACTGTCATAGGCACAACATCGCAGTCCACAGTATCCGTGTACTTCCCAATAGAAAACGTCATACGCACCATGTAGTTCACCTTCACTTCCTCTTTGTCACTCAACCATTGCACATGATAAGGACGCGGATGTGGCAAATACTTCAAACCCAACTTATGACACATCCTTGCTAGCCAGATTGTGACAACTCCCGCCATCAATGATCACCTTGCACACCTTACCCTTATCAAGCTTTGCCCATGTTTGAAACAAATTGCACCGCTGTTCAAGTGATGGCGATGGCATCACACTAAGCACCTTGGGCGTGCAAACAATGGAATACTGCTCAGTGTTATGAAACTCAGGATCGCACTCACATTGTTCTATGTCATCAGTGTGCAAGACTGCCTATGCATTAGGTGACTCATCATCACTAGCTCAAACATAACCGCCATCCTCTGTGATAAGCATAGTTCTGACATTTCGACAGTCCCTCTGAAAATAGCCAACGCCCTTGCACTTGTGGAAAATAATGTCACGTGAACGGCCTGTTGACCCTATAGACGAGGTCGACTAGCAGCGGGCGCCATAGGTCGACGCACGGTGATGTTGTACTCTCCAGCTTCTTACTTGCAGAACTACGCATCGCCGAATTGCTTGCAGCCGAAGTGCTCTTGTTTGGTTGGCTGTTGTTATATGGCTATCCTAGACTGGCTAAAGAACGTGACCGGGCAGTGAATCGTGCGTCTTCAATCACTTGTCTCTCGGCTTCACGTGATTGGTGTAGCAACTCAATCATATCATTATAGGGATGATGATTGACAATGCGTTTGACAGCATGATTCATGCCAGTTAGAAATCTCGCCATGGTCTGTTCTTCATTCTCGCGGACATCTGCATGTATCATGATAGTCTCCATTTCTTTATGATATTCATCAATTGATTTCATACCGTGTCGCAGCCCTGTCAACTTCTTAAATAGTGAGTGCTTGTAGTGGCGAGGTACAAAGCGTACCCGCAAATGTTGCTTCATCTACTCCCAGGTGATAATCGGCAACTCATGGCGCTCCATGTGCTTACGGATGAACTTCTCCCACCAATGTGTGGCATAATCATCCAAGCCATTGGACGCAAGCAACAGCTTCTTCTCATTGGAATAGTTGTTCATCCGAAATAACTTATCAACTTTCAGCTCCCAAGTGAGGTATTGTTCCACATCTGTACCACCTGAAAATATAGAAAGATTAAATTTGGGCTTAGCGACAAGAGCCTTGGCGTCGTTGTGGCGAGGACGCTGCACATTGTTGCGGTGGTGGCGCTGTCGGTCATCGTAGTCGTCGATGGGGAAACCGTCATCCGGGCGCTCAACCACGTCAGCCCAGCTACGAGGTGCATGATGCACATCTCCTCCGTGGGCACCCTGTCGTGCACCTCCACCCTGGCCAACATTACCTCGGCCAGGCCCATGTGGCTGAGGGCGTGCCGCGGCTGCCATCCCAACGTTTGGCGGCACAGCCATGCGATGCGCGCTGTCGCCGACGCCGCTCCTCATCCGCACGAATAGCACGCTCCTCCTTGGTCTCATTGTGCGGAACGACCGAGGAGGGCCGCACGCTTGTATCATCGGTGGTGTACCCCACGTAGATTGTGGTGTGCGAACATGTCACGCAGCTCCGAAAGTTATTGTTGATGGTCATACGCAATTATGTGACCTCCTCCTCGAGGGTGTTCAGTCCAGTCTGAACTTCCCCGAGCTCATCGCGCATGCCATTGTCACCATCATGAAGTTGTTTTTGTAGCATCTCACACAACCGAGTGTACGCGGTCCACGTAACCGGCGCCTCCGGATTTGGTGGATCCTCCTCGTGACCTGACATGGGAACGACTCACAAACAAGAAACGAGGTTATATCCGGGTTAGTAAAACAAAAGCTCTCTCTATGCTTGCAACTCACTGTCCTGAAAACAAGACAAGCTTACCGTTCCAAAGTGAATCAAGGATGGCAAATCGACAATTGTGACAGTGAACGACCTCAACCCGGTAATGTATGAGCGTAACCAAGAGCAAGGGAGTACACCAACGGGTGTAGGTGGAGCTTGGACAGTTATGTGGATATCCTATGCAATATGATATTCAAGGTATTGTAAAGCTAAGTGATGATCCAACTAGAGTATTTTGCCTATGTGCTGATCAATTGGTTTAAGTGAAGTGTTTGAACGCACGCGCAATGATAAATGGGACTTAATGCAAACAAAGGAATGAGCTAGGGAGAATCAATCGGAAACAGAGATGAAACTAGCTCGTTTTGCACCAAGTACTAAGAGAGACGCTAGCCAATTGCAATTGAATATACGAGGGCACAAAATTGCTCTAAAAAAAGGAGTTTGGAAGCTCTATCTTCTCGTTTCTTTTCCAACGGATCAAGAAACGCCTCAATCGGAGGTTGTATGCAAAAGTTACGTATTTCTCTCTCTTCTTTTTTTATGCCGTGGCTCTTCCTAACTGTGGCTGCAAGCCTCACAAATCAGCAAAGTGTAATCAATTTTAATGAGCAGTCCTAATTGCAATATCAACAGCTAATCTCAAGATAAAAGGATATAAGTGAAGCACAAAGACACCAAATGTGGTTCGGCATGCTATGATGTAGGGACCGAAACAGAAGTTGGAACAATTGGATTCAGATTGTGTTTGAGCTAGAGGTCGATTCAGACTCTAGTCCCACCAAGGAGTTCGGATAAAGAAACACAAACCGACTCTGATTGTGCTCTCAAGATGGCGCACGGTAAAAGATGGAAGCTTTTTTTGTTTGCTAATTGAGGTAATCAACCAACAATTTTGTAGGGTTTATGTGAACACAACGATTAAGCAACGCAAAAGAAAACACACGGATCAGCACTAAAACAAAACTCTAATGGACGAAGAATTAACAAAACGCATAAGAAATAAATAGATTAAACTACGGTTTTGGTATTGCAATTTTCGGTTTGATGGACGCAAGTACAGAAAAGAATCCAAGTACGAGTAAAGAAGTTCTCACCGAGTAAACCTACACTCTGATACCACATGATACGGGGAGGGTCCCTATCTTCTCGGTGAGGAACCGTGGATAGTTGATGCGAAGTAGACGATGTCGCTAGTTGAACACTCGCGCCAATGCACGAACCGTCAACTCTTCAGAATACGCCCAAAACACACCGGATAATTGTTCGTCGCGAGACCACAAACGATGAACGCCAAGTCTCCAATTCCCAATAGAACGACGGCTTGACCTTGAATTGCAGAACGAACAATGGATCGCTTAGTTCTCTCTCAAAGTCCTCGCATGAACTCTGGTGTTGAAAAAACAACCAATAGCTATGTTTCACTCTTATGCATAAAATTGGTCTCCCTCTAAGGGCTGCCAATACAAGGATTATATAGCCCCTTGGGACATCCATATGGTCCCCAAACCAAGTACAACTCAGCCCTATATGGTTTTTGATACGAACTCTCACAAAAGAAACTATATTTTTCACCCGTCATATTGTTTCAATCATAACTTTTTATCCGTGATGAATTTGAAGGTGGGACTAGATCCAATGTGTATCCCTTGAAATTATCTTTCCATCTAGTACAAGAACACCTGAATTGGACTCCGTTTGTGAAAGTTATGGCCTTTCTAGTAACTGCATGTCAGGCTGTCCCGAATCGAATCCGAATTGAATCCTGAGTTGAATCCGAGTTTGAATTGGGTTGAGCACGTGGGAAGTCCTAATTTGGCTTGAAAATCTTATCCAAAACTTGTAGTTTAAGTCCTTGGGCTCCTCCCTTTTGCTCTCCCAAGTCTTCACATGAGTCATACCTAAGAATACATAAAATACTAGCATGAGGTAGTATTCCAATTCATCATCAATTAAAGGAAACTCCTTAAGAAACAAAAGCACCTGTTTGTTTAAACGCTTGGCTCTTGCCCTCGTCATTGGGCCCTCTGGTTCTTGGTTATTCTCATAAGAAACAAAAGCACCTGTGTGTCAATTTATTAATTTAATTACCACGGACCTAACGCCCGCTCTGATACCAACTGTAACACCCCAGGATCCACATTACCCTGGGATGCCACTAAACCACTCCACAACTAACCAAATTACAAGATAAAATAATCTGGCAACAATTTTCCTATAACAAGATAAGATAAGCAGAAGCATAATCAACTAAGGGAAACAAGATAGTGACAACAATTCAATATTTAAAACCTCCAACATTTTAACCTAAAACATAGTTCACAAATCTAACATTATTAAGTTAATGTAAACAAAGCTAGGCAAAGGTCTAGAATCCCTTTGTCTTTATTACAGCATAAATCTATGATCCAAGTGCATTAAGGTGGTGCCGCTCTACCCCTTCCCATGCATGCTGAATGATCACCTCTACCGTTGAAGCGAATCAATCACATACGTTCAGAAGCCAAACCACCTAGGTGATCCCTCAAGATCACCCCTCTTCTCTTTTCATCCTCCTCTTTTCTCCCTTCCTTCTCTTCCCTTCTCTTGGTTGATCTTTCCTTTGCAGCAAACACCATGGCAGCAAGGTGGGGAGGAGGTGGAGGCACAAGGAGCCAAGGGGGGTGGCGGCCAAGGGAAGAAAAAGGGGGAGGGGTGCAGCCCAAGGGGGTTATATAGGGGGCGGCTAGGGTTTTGGGTGGCGGGAGGGGTGCGGCTGGGCCCTTTGGGCTGGCTGGCCCAAAGTGGCTAGCCCACCCCTCTAGGAAGCCCACTCTCTCTATTTCTATTCATTTAATTTATTTTTTATTTTAAACTATTTCGCAAATTTATTTTCCCTTCCCGTGATTTACCGAAAAAATCGGGAAACTCCGCGATTATTTTAGATACCTACGCCGAATCGATGTTCAGGATATTACAGTTTTAGTCAAGGCCGTGCATTGTGCACCAATATAAGGCCAGGGCCTTAGCCCCATTGTAACTTAGGTTATGATTTGAGAAATAAAAACCAGAAAATCACCATGGTTTGGTGGCCATTGTTGGCGTGTTCTTGAGATTTCCATCGAGGAATTGCTCTTGGTGTGTTGAATCCAATTGTGGTGTTGGATTCTGCTCGCTGAAACTTTGGTTTCTCTACCCTTCGTTCACGTGCTGCGGTGTGCGTGGGAGAAGGCTTATCTTGGAGAGGGCATCCAACAAGGCGTATCGTTAAAGATCAGGGCCAAAGCAACGGGGTTCAGCTAGCTTGCTAGGTGGATCCGTATCATCTTGGTATCAGAGCGTGGTTGATCACGGTACGAGGTTGCTAAATTTTTCTAGATGGCGGGTTCTATGAAGATTGAAGATGGCAAGGCGCGACATAATCATACCGAGCCAATCGGGGAGGTGCCCCAATATGCGGCGTCTTTGCCACCCGAGGTGCGACACGGGCTTGAAGCGACACGTGACTACTTCTTAAGTTGTCACCGGAAGCTTGAAGGCAAGGTTGATGATTTGGGGGCATGAATTGATGCTTTGACGGAGGCGCTACGCAACCAGCCACCACAATTTCAACATGCTGAACGGGGACCTCAATATCCCGAACGGCGTGCACCATATGAAGACGACGAACACGAGGAGGTCTTTGATGGTGCAGCGGGCTTTGCTCCACAACTGTGCCATGCTCGGGACTACCGTGGTGCTGACCATGGTAGGGACATGCGTGGCAGAGGTGCTGCCCATGGTGGAGGTATGCGTGATGGTGTCGGGTATGCTCAGTGTGTTGCTGTGGATGATGGAATTGGGCGGATAAAAATTTCTATCCCATCATTTAATGGTAAAGCTGAACCGGAGGAGTACTTGGATTGCGAGATGCGTGTCGAACAAATTTTTGACAGCCATCACTATACTGAGGATAAGAAGATTCGGTTGGCGACAATTGAGTTCACCAGATATGCTCTTGTTTGGTGGAGCCAATTGTGTCGCGTAGGAGCTCATCCGGATACTTGGGTATAATTGAAGTATATTTTGAGACGGCGTTTTGTCCCAGCACACTACACGAGGACCTTGTACAACCGGCCACAACAACTACGTCAAGGTAATTCTAGTGTTGATGAATATTATAAAGAGATGGAAATGTTGATGATCCGTACAGGGACAGAGGAGCTTGAAGAGGCTACTATGGCACGTTTCTTTAATGGGTTGAATGAGGATGTGCAAGATAGGGTGGAGATGGTCCATTACTACAACATTCAAGACTTCATGCATCAAGCCAAACGTGCTGAACAACAACTGAAGCGCAAACAAGCTAAGGGTGGACATGCCAACACTCAAACAAACCCATGGAGGCGTCCATCACAGCAAGGCGATGATGTGGGTTCACACTCCAAAGTGGCGGCATCAAGCCGTTCAAATGGTGCTTTTTCAAAGGAGGCAAGCAACAGAGATAAAGAAGCAACTAAAACTGATTCTAGTTTGCCTTCTAATGCTCGTGCTAGAGAAATTGAGTGTTTCAAGTGCAAGGGAAGAGGTCATATGATGCGTGATTGTCCAAATCAACGAAGAGTGCTTCTCACTAAAGATGGCTATGCTTCAACAACTTCTAGTAGTGATTCTGAAAGTGAAAAATTCGATGATTCCAAGGAGGATGTTGTCTATTGTGATCCAAAATTGAATGGTGTTAATCTTTTGGTCCGAAAGGTTCAAAGTAAAGAAACTGAAACAAAAGGACAGCGGTGGAGTGTTTTCCAAGCGGAGTGCAAGATCAAAGATAAAGCATGCAAGTTGATCATAGATGGTGGGAGTTATACCAATGTGATTAGCAAAGATTTGGTGTATGCTTTAGGGCTATCCACGTGGAGGCATCCTCAACCACATCATGTGGAGTGGCTACACAACTCCGGAAGGCTAAAGATAACTCACAAGGTGTGGGTTCCATTTGTTGTTGGTGATTATGTTGACAAAGTGGATTGCGACGTAGTTCCAATGGATGCATGTGGGTTATTGTTGGGAAGACCATGGCAGTATGATCGCAATGCTACGCATGAGGGCCGGTCCAATACATACACTTTTGTACATGGGGGAAAGAAGCATGTGTTGAAATCAAAATTGGAGAGTGTATTCATGTTGATGAAGAAATTACAGCCAAGAAGAAGCAAGCTCCCAAGATTACCCTAGGACGGCTTTGCTTCAAGGAGGGGAGGATGATGTGGCACCAAGTAGAATTACAACTTTGGTTAGTGCTTGCAGTTCTATACACAATGTTCAAGAAGCTTTGAATACCAATTCTGAGGTTTCTAATGTGCACAAAAGACATATTTGGAAAGATAATGAAGTCTATTTTCCAATGAATCAAACGACACTTGATTTGGAGCTTCCTACACAAAGTTATGGCAATTTCATTGGATGCTGCACGAGCTGTCCGGAGAGACGCGCGAGGCTTGCCAAACATAAAGAGTTCGAGTATTGCAATGCAAGTAATGATAAAATTTGACTACACTATGGCTTTCTAAAGGTTGAGAAGGACTTATTTTCAGGTTCCAAATGGATTTGAAAGCCCCTTGAACAAGAAAACAAAACATATAAAGATTTGAAACCGATTCGGACTCGGATTGGGACAGCTGGCAAGACCGATACTAAAATATCCATAACTTTCACAAACGGGGTCCGATTTGGGCGTTCTTGAACTCGTTGGAAAGCTATTTCGAAGCCCCACACAATAGAGAAGGTGCTAGCCATGAAATCCTCATAATAAGATTGCAAATTAAGAGAGAATTCAGAGGTAACAGTTTAGGTATTTCCTTTTTAGTTCGTATTAGAGTTTATTTCGGCCTTAGGCCAAGTTGTGCGTGAGTTTTAGTCAAGGCCGTGCATTGTGCACCAATATAAGGCCAGAGCCTTAGCCCCATTGTAACTCAGGTTATGATTTGAGAAATAGAAATCAGAAAATCACCATTGTTTGGTGGCCATTGTTGGCATGTTATTGAGATTTCCATCGAGGAATTGCTCTTGGTGTGTTGAATCCAATTGTGGTGTTGGATTCTACTCACTGAAACTTCGGTCTCTCTACCCTTCGTTCATGTGCTGCGGTGTGCGTGGGAGAAGGCTTATCTTGGGGAGGGCATCCAACAAGGCGTATCGTGAAAGATCAGGGCCAAAGCAACGGGGTTCAGCTAGCTTGCTAGGTGGATCCGTATCAGGAACTGCACAGTTATCTCGGGAACTGATCTAGCGGATAGATCGGTGAAAATCGATTGGAATTCATTAATTTCTCTTTTTGAAGTCTGTCTATCTTTACAACTCAAGCGAATTTACCTTGTTGTCCAAGCTCATTTCTGGTCAATAAGGGTAGAAAAGGCCTTGCTTTCGACTACTGTTTTGTCTACGACCTCACTTTCTCAAGTAAGATGAATTCATTTAAAGTTGGGGGCTAGATGACGAAGATACAATAATCCTCTAATTATTACATCATTATATTTTTAGAGTATACCCCTTAACGATATGGGAGAGATTTCCTAGGGTAGTTGTGAGTCTTACTACGATTACCACTTAGTCATAAGTCTTCCTATGACCACTCAGTCATGAGTCTTCCTACGACTACCTCTTGGTTGTGTGTCTTCCTATGACCACCCAGTCATAAGTCTTACTACGACTACCTCTTCATCGTAGGTCTTCCTACAACCACATAGTCATAAGTTCTTTTATGATCATATGGTCGTCAGTCTTTCTATGATTACATAGCAGTAAGATATCCTACGACTACCTTGTGGTCGTAGTTCTTACTACAACCAGCATATTCCTAACTAGCTTGTTTATGACGACCTACTTCATCATGGGATTGTCTG
This sequence comes from Dendrocalamus sinicus, assembly GCA_036346575.1. Taxonomy (NCBI): domain Eukaryota; kingdom Viridiplantae; phylum Streptophyta; class Magnoliopsida; order Poales; family Poaceae; genus Dendrocalamus; species Dendrocalamus sinicus. The sequence continues at coordinate 111,059 of JAYEVI010000286.1, forward strand.
GCAAGGTGATTAGAATGTGCGGTTATTCCTACGTCTCCCTGACAATAACTTCTGTTAGACGGTTATCATTCGAAGCGTTGAGGCATCATTCGGCACGGGAAAACAGCCACCATTTTGTTGACTATATAAAGGTTGATGTTAGGGAAGAGTGGGATTGGAACACAATGGATCAGGAGATAGTGCTAGGTATTTCATGTTACTCTCTGTTGTAATCCTTTCTCTAGGAAGTGCCACACTGGACATAGGGTTATTATTCTCCTAAGAGAAGGCTCGAACATGTATAAAAATTTCCATATCTCAACTCTTCATATTCATACACCAAGTCTTCTAGATTTTTCCTTAATCCAAACAAATCATATGTAAGATCAAAATTAGAACATGGACAATATTCCTTAGCGACAACATATCAGTGTGAAAGGGCAATTGGATGTTAAGATGTGAAAGGCAAATAGGACAATTGGATCTAGATCCTGTGGCTCAGATTGTGGTAGGTGGAAACCCCATTCCACTTACACCATTTTGCATAAAAACCCCCAGAGTAGTGAAAACTTTTCACAAAAATGTCCCCTCTCTTCTCCTCCGCATGGCTCCTCTATCTCTTGTTTTCTTCTCCTCCCCTTATCGATCGAGGTAGCTAGAGTTACTCTTGGGCACTACTGTCGCCCTCCTCCACGTCGTTTGCCCTCCATGTTGTCAGCCATCCACACAGCCAACCACCACCTTCCTCCATGATTAATCTGAGACATGGTTCCTTCCACACGTTGTGCTGATGTTTCCTTCACAAAATTCAGACAAATCCTTGGTAGCAATCAAATATTATACCTTTACACTAACTGAACCATGAAAAACAAATCAACTAGCACTGGAAATTCAGATAGCATGATGCACAGTCTCTTCTTTACTCTCATCCAGATGCTTCCTCACTCGTAGGAGCAACCGATCATGTTGTTGTGCCTCCCACACTCACTCTAGAATGGCTGGCTCAAGGACCAATCAAGTTCAGCCTACGCGGCGTCCGAAAAACAATAGGAGATTCTCATACACTCAAAATCAGCAATAAGGAAATTCAGAGTAGAGGGTGTCACCTTGCATCTAAGGGCATCGGCCACCACATTTGCTTTGCCTGGATGGTACTAGATGGTGAGATCATAGTCTTTGATCAAATCCTGTCACCTCCTCTGCCTCAGGTTTAGATCTTTCTTGGTGAAGATATATTTGAGGCATTGTGGTTAGTGAAATTATCACATATTGCCCATATAGATAATGCCACAAAGACCACTACAGTGAGCTCTAAGTCACGGGTGGGATAGTTTTTCTCATGTTTGTTGAACTGCCTCGATACATGAGCAATTACTTGCCATCTTGCATGAGCACACAACCAAGCCCTACTCGTGATGCATCAGAGTAGACTGTGAAGTGCTTCCTGGGCTCAGGGAGGGTGAGAATAGGAGTAGTACCAACTTCTCCTTTAAGGTACAAAAACTACACTCACAACTGTAGGGACCCAGATTTTACAATCCAGAATCATCTGTGATTCCACCGCACTATTCCCTGGATCAGTAGATAGTGCTCATAGATTACAGTTCTGAATATCAAAGTACATATCATGTGGAAGCGTAATTATAATAGTAAACTTACTCATGGGCCGATTAGGCCGAAATCATTAAATTGCAGCAGCGGAAGAGCGAAGCACACAGGTGGGACCTTCAGGACATGCCCACAGGCAGCCAACTAGAGGTTCGCGACCTAGCCCCTGACAATTTCATCTTCTCCTCCATCATAATCAAAAGTATTGCTGAAGCGTAGTGATCTGATTCCTGCTTCTGGATTTGTTATGAGAGCGAGTGTGAGCACACTAACCACCGTGCTCCGCGAGTTAATACACAAAATGCAAACAAATAGTATGCATGGCTTATCAAAGGAGAGGCTCGTGTTATTTTATTTGTCAAAAATCGCTTTTAGTAGCATTATTGTTATTTCATCATGGAAACCCTACACGGCGATTGCTATAATTGACTTAAACCACCAAATACACACTTTCCTTACTGATTGTTGTCTAAGACTCCAAACAGCGAGTGTCATCATTACTAAATCCACCGAATATACTCTTTCCAAATTGATTGCTGTCTAAGACTCCAAATAGCTAGGGACCTCATCTACCTAATATCATTTAATTAATCTACCGAACACACACTTTCTATATTGAGTGCTGTCTAAAGCTCCAAACAACGAATATCATCAATTATATAATCCACCAATATCTTTTGTATTCCAAATTTCTAACAATCCAATCCTTTTGATTGTTGATCCACAACCATAGTTTGCTCTTTCAATAATCAACCTTATTTTCCCATCATCTATCCCTAACTAACTCATTAGTATACCTCCACCAAAAATGTCATTGATCAAGTCTACGATTCACTAGTATTCATCCACCAAGAATATCATTGATCAAGTTTATACTCCAATAAATGTTATCATACCTCCAATTCCCAAAAATTCAATTCATCCATCCAGTAATTGATCAAATCCTATTCATCCCATTATCGCCAACATCTCCCAAGAATTTATATTAGTTATCAGTGTTATAATCCAGCAATTATCTTTGCACTCCCTAATTCTCCAAAATCACTTAAATCATCTATCTAGCTTATGTATTCATTTAAGATCCACCAATGTATTTATCCCAGAATCCACTCTATCGTGTCTTTTTTATGATCGGCATGAATCCTCCAATATCTTTATGTATTCATCACAAACATCTATCTCCTTTACTCACGACTCTATTTATTCCTCCTTGTATTTTATTTTGCAAGGATAGAAGTGCCATTATTTGAAATATAATACATAGAAATTTCCTGAGACCTAGCAGTTTTGAACAAAATCATAATGTTCAAGAAAATGCAATAATAATAGCGATCCAGATTTCATCCACCGTTACATGGTCTCTGCATCATATGCTAGACCTTCAGCGTTATAGCCGCTTACATTACCACTGGGACGACACCTAGGACAACTCAAATCAGAGCTTTCCACTGCCCTCCACTTTTCCAAACCCATCCATAAAGTTGTTTTTGAAACAGAACTATATCTGGTTAAGTTCCCATATCCGCCCTTGACCGTGGGCATGGCTATTCGAATAGTTTTGACTCTGCAGAGTTTGTACACTTTCACCACAAGAGACAATCAACTCGTTGCCCCACACGATTCCTTAGTCATGTGGTTGAGCAGAACATCACAGTGACTTTTCAAAGTATCTAGTCCCTTCTGTCATCTCACCTTATGGGAAACTGCCCATTTGCGGTGGGTCCCATCTATGCGCGGGATGTTTTCCACAGCCACTAACGCAACCGGGCTCCACTTCCCGTAACGTTAGGACAGCTGGGAAACTTCACCCTACACCGGTGTCCCTTAGGGCCCCCTTGCCCGTGCGTATCCACTTCTATCCACTACCAGTGAGATGAGTCCGGGGTTTCGATAAGTTTACTTAGCTAAGTTGTACTTTTGAGACTTGTGGTTGTCTTGTTCTACAGGGAGGTCATGACAAGATTCAGTCCTTAGTGGTATCTGGGCGGTCTACCACTAACCCACTTTGTGCATCCACTGCACCACACACACACCCTCGAACCATCCGCCCAGATATTTAAGCAAGTTGGGATTTTTGGGAACATAAAATAATCATACCAACATATATACCAGTCATTCCCACCATGACTGTCCAAACCAGTTTCTCATGATTAAAAATGACAATGATATTTGAGGCATTTCAGCGCCTCGTGTATCTATACAGTGCTAAGCATAGCGTATAATTACGGACTTACTTTTGAAATGTTATTATTATAATTTTGCTAGGGCGACAAGGTTCATATATTCAAGTATTCCAAAGGAGGTGTAATATTATTCAAGGCAAACAATGGGCATATAACTAGAATCTTAAATTAAACATGTATTTGTATATAAAATAACAGCATGCAATTTGATAATTTAAACAAAAATAATTTGCAGAAAATGTAGGTTCAACATGATCAAAGTATTGACTCGCCTTGGTCGTCGTGAGTTTGGTCCTAGTGGGCTAGGGCTGCTTCTGCTTCAGCTCCTTCTTCTTGAGCCTCGTACGCTATTGTTACGTGCGTGAAAATTTGTATAGAAAGCAAATCAGCAAGCCAGATAAATGTTCGCAAGAAAATCCGAATAACTCCGAAATTCATTATTTCAGTTCTATTAGATAGACTTTGATTTTTAGTTAAATTTAGAAATGTGCTTTATTCCATTTGGGGTGAGTATGAATTAATTATAACCATTTAAATTTTACCCATAATTCAATTATATGCAATATAACCTCTATTCAAATTTGAGTATCGTAGCCTAACGTTAATGGCCTAATGTTCCAACCATCTAATAGTCAAAAATGAATCTCCTAATTGCAAGGGCATAGAAACATTGGGTTATGGTCTAAATTTTGCAATGGTTAATTCTATGACATTTGCTAATATGCAAAGGTTTATGTTTTATTGTTCATTCAATCTCTATTTTCTAAGTTACCATTTTATGTGAGCAACCTCTACACATAGTTCTTATTTACTCAATATGTCCTTAATAATTAAACTTTTGGAACAACCATTTATGGCACATTAGCTACCAATAGACGATGATTAACCCGAAATTAAATGTTTAATGAGCTCTTTTATTTTAAATTTATGTCAATTACTTGTATCTCACAAAATTATTTCCAAGGTTTATTCACTTGTATACTAGGAAATCTTTAACTGAAATTTTAATTATTTAAGTATTAGTGAGCTAATACTAAACTATTTCTCTTAAGCACTTACTTACTCTTATGCATATAAACTTTATATTCTAATGTACATACAAATTTTATTTGACCTTAAATTAATTATCTTAGCTCCCTGTGATTATTTCTTAATTATCTCCCACTGGAAATGGCTAAAGAAAACAAAATGAAAAAAAGAAGGGAAAAGGGCAGAGTGTGAATTCGATCCCAAGACTTCAGGAGGAGCGCACTAGGCAGCAGGCACTGGTGGCCATCTGGGCGGCTGCCCACTTGCGTTCTGTAGGGGGAGGCAATCCATAAGAAGTAAGTCACCGCCTGGGGTGAAACAGAGGTATAACAGGGGAGGTGCGGGTGGCGCACGGCCGGCGGCGCCGACGGCGGAGCGTGACCCGAGTGGAAGAGGGGGCCGGCGAAATGGGTTGCTTGGGAGTTGTGGGAGCCGGTGGAGGAGGTGGCGCGGCCTGGGACGGCGCAGGTTGGCGGGGGCGGTTGTTCGGGCGGCGGGCGGCGAAATGGGAACGAGGACGGCGGTGTCGGCATGGAGAGGGGCAGCAATTGGCGTGCGTGGGAGCAAGAGGAAGATTGTAGGATGCTTGCTGTGCTGTCGGTCGGGCTGGGGAAGGTCCGAGGGTGGCCGGCGACGGGAGCCGAGGGTGGCGTGGGGAAGGCTCTTGTGAAGGGGTCACTCCGGCGAGGGAGGGCGCCGGCCGACCATCGGGGAAAATCATTCCGTCGAGATGTCACCCTCCGCGCGTGGAATCGAAGAATGGTCGCCTGAGGAGGAGGTGGCGTTGGCGGTGGAGATTTTGGCCTACGACGGGAAAAATACCCACTTCGGCGAGCACGGCGGTTCTTGGGGCAATTTACCACAGTGAAAGGATGAGGGGGTTGCGGCGAGGTAGACGGGGGCGCTCTCCCTTTCTTATGTCTGCTGAGCCAAACGGAAGGCATGGGGAGGGACCACCGGGTAAAGCGCCGCGCGGCTCGGTGCACAGAGGTGTGGGGCTCGACGCATGTCAGGAGTGGCGCAGAGCAGTGGAATCACGAGAAATTCGGGAGCGATGATGGCGGGGCGGCGCTGAGCAGAGAAAATGGGAAGAGGCGACGTGGAGGCTGCCTGGCCATGCAAGAAGGGAGGAGGAGGAGAAAAAGAAAGGAAGGAGGGGGAGCTCTGCGCGTGGGGGTGGGGGTCCAGACCGTTGTCGGCAGGGAAAAGGGGGCCGGGCCTGCTGGCCATAGGGTGAAGACAGGAGGGAGAGAGAAAAACGGGGAAAGGAAAGGGGCCCCACCTGTAAATGAGAGAAAATAAAGAAGGGAAAAATGAGAAGCTTTTGCAGTTGCTAAAATTTTGATCATTGAATTTGGATTTTCTATTTTCTAACTTAAATTTTTGTTTAATATTTACGTTTACTAATTTTTATATGACCTTCAAATTTAAGCTTTCAATATATATATATATATATATATATATATATATATATATATATATATATATATATATATATATATATATATATATATATATATATATATATATATATATATATATATGTTTCTATTAAATGAGAGTTTCTATTACTATTATCATTTAGGTTATATGTGTGAATGTGTGCATATATATATATATATATATATATATATATATATATATATATATATATATATTCTCACATGTTGTTATTATTCTTGCTTATTTCAATTTGCATATATGTATATATGTATGTGTGTGTGTATATATATACTTATTTCTTATATTGCTAAACTCTTACTTGCACCATTTGTATATACATACATATATATACCTATATGTGTACGTATTGTGTTTGCATTTTATTCACTCACTTTTATTGTTAGTCATGCCATTATTTTCAGAGCGTGGTTGATCGCGGTATGTGCTTGTGTTTCTTGCTGATTTTAGGATTGATGCCCCGTGGTGATGGTCCTTTTAAAGTACTTGCCAAGATCAATGACAACGCATACAAGATAGAGCTTCTGAGAGACGATTATGGGGTGAGTACTACCTTTAATGTTGCTGATTTATCACCATTATTTGGACAAGATGGCACAAAGTCGAGGACGACTCCCTTTCAAGAGGGGGAGGATAATGAGGACATCACTATTACACTGTAATATCCTGAACGTCGCTACGGCGTAAGTTTCTAAAACAATCGCGGAGTCGCCGGTTTTTCGGCAAATCGCGGGAAGGGAAAAATAAAGAAATTGTAGAACATTGAAAAAGGAATAAAATATATTAAAAATTACTTTTAATTTTCAGTTTGGGCTGCCTGGGGAGTGGGCCAACCGCCCTTGGGCCAAGGCCCAAGGGGGAGGCGCACCCCCCCTTTCCCCCTTTCTTTTTAACCCTAGGGCTTCCCCTCCTTCCCCTTTTCCCCACACGCAGCCGCACCCCCCCTATTCCCCCTGGTGGCCGCCCCCTCCCAAGGATTGTTGCCCCCATTGCTGCCCTTGGAGAAGGAGAAGAAGGAGAAGGAGAAGACGAAGGAGAAGGAGAAGGATAAGAAGGAAGGAGAAGAAGAAGAGGAAAAAAATGGGGTAATTCTTCATCTAGGTAATTTTTCCTCATCCCAAACCCTCTGTTCTTATGAATAATTAGGGTTCTTGGCACGGATTTTGAAGGTAGTTAATAGATTAATTGCCCTATTAGGGATTAGCTGCGGTCTGCCAGTAGATTGATTCGCGCAGCGTGTCTGTTCGTGAGGTTTTGACCTAGCAAACGAATTTTCCTGCAGACTCTCCCAAAAGTAAAGTTGTAGAGGACTTCCAGACGCATATCATGTATTTGTTTCGGAATTTTTTACCGTGGTATCTGGGAGTTACAGGTTCGGGAATACTGCTGTTCGTCAGGCGAGCAGATTGGTACAGACCGACGGTAATATGTGAATTTGAGTTAGTAAATGTTTTATATGGTCATGGCCGTAATTGAGAAAGTTGTAGATAATTTAGAGTTCTAGCTTCTGTATAAAAATCAGAATTTTTAGACCCCTGTACTGTTTCTGGGACGCAATTGAATACCGCTGTCCAATCTGCCAGAACAGAGTTCTTCCTCTGTTTTGGGCATTAAATTACACCTAGCTGTGATCAAAATAAAAATATGTGTTCTACTGAAAAATGTAGGTTTTTAAGTGATGAATCCAGAGAGGTATTTTTTTGCTATATTTGGATCAATATTTTTAAAGTTACGAAAATGTTAAGCAGCGCTGCTGCAGAGGGTAATTTGCTGATTTGTTGAGCGGAGAGGAGTAACTGCGGGTTCGGGGATTCTAGCGACGTCTTTAATTATTTATGTCATGTTTGTATACTGTGGCTTTGTTCTGAGAGATGTCTTTTGGACAGGTGGTCTTGTCCCTGAGCGCTCCTGATTTTACTTTGCTTCATCGGATTGAGGCAAGTAAACGAGCGTGGTTGCTACCGTTTAACTTGTTTTTCTTTCTACTTGCAGTTACATTATTACCATAATTCGATACAATTGCCATGATTGCATGATATTTTTAATTGTGGATATGGTAGCAATTGTTGATCATGTGATATGCCGATAATTTGCTAGTAGAAGCGTGGAATTCTTGCTTAATGTTATAATGAGGAACATAAAAATAACATGTGGTGGATGTGGATAAGTTGTGAGCATGATAGTGCTCCTCGAAGATGGATTAATGCGTTTATGATTATCATAACATTCATGTCATGTCATGTCATATGCATATGTGGATGTCGCGCAGACATAGCCGCGATCAGCATCGTGCACAACATCGTATATTGTCGAATACGATGCACCTCTTATCCGCTGGAAGCATCGTATATTGCCGAATACGATGCACCTCAAATCCTGCCCTGGAAAGAGTGATGTGGAGCATAGCATAAGCATTCATATGCATTTAATGTGGATAAAATGACTGCATTCATATGCCTAAATCTGAAATTGATGAGGTATGAATCATGGAGGATTGTGGTGGTTTAATAATCGTGGACATGAATTGTGATTGTGGTTGTATGGAATTATAAATGATGTTGTATACTTGTTTGTAGTTTGAATAGCCTGTTAAACTGTTTGCTTGCTGAGATTTTTATCTCACCCTTGTTTCCCCCTCCCTACAGGTGGACTTTGAGCATGCATGGGAAGGGTAGAGCGCACCACACTCGATGCACTTGGAATATATTTTAATGCTGAAATAAAGTTGAATGGATTCTAGTCTTTTGCTTAGTTATCTTATTGAGGATTGTTTCATCCTAATAATGTTAAATTTGGATTTGTTACCTTTGGTTATTATTTTGGAGTTGATTTTGAATATTGAATTGTCATCTCTATTCTGTTTTCCCTTAGTTGTTTATGCTTCCGTTTGTAATATCTTGTTTAATAATTATTGCCAGTTTATTTTATTTTGTAAATTGGCTAGTTGTGGAGTGGTTTTAGTAGCATCCCAGGGTAATGTGGGTCCTGGGGTGTTACATACACATTCATCATCCACTCCAAGTGTGCATGACAAAGCTAGTGATGAGGCTCCGAAAGGTCCTATGACAAGAGCAAGAGCTAAACCACATCAACAATAGGTGCTTTTGTTTCTTGGAGAGTCTTCTATTATGTTAGAGAGAATAGCATACTACCTAATGCAAATATGTTGTGCCTTCTCAGATTGAGGCAACGGACGATCAAGTGGAGAAGGTCCAACCAGCCACGAGACAAGAGGATGAGAGTCTATGCGAGCAAGGAACTAAGATATATGCGTCCAAGAAAGTTTCAACCAAGCAGCCATCAAATCAATGGAAGGCCACGTGATCACAAATTTCATGGTGTGCACAAGATGTGGCCTGCGTGCCCAAAAGATGACCGAATCCACCTCAATCTCGGTCTTGTAATAGGATAAGGGCTTAGCCCAAAATTAAAGGAAACAGACTTGCTAAATTTTAGGAATTAGAATAGGAAACCCTGACCGAATTAGAGATTGATTCGGTCAAGGCTTTCCTTGCATGAGTTTGGGGAAGCACTATAAAACCCCCTCGTATCCCTTTTGTTTGAGTAGACCATGTTTGAGAAAAATCGATCTACTAAAGTTTTCGAGTTTAGCATTACTGCCAAAATTCCTTAGGGAATTAGGAGTGACTTCTTCAATCAAGATCGTTCAGCCTTTCCGCTGGAAATTGGGTGCACGATAGATCTTTGCTTGGTGGTCGGCGAAATCAACACAAGTGTGTTTTAGCGGATTAAAGAGTGTTCGTCCCTTGGATTGGCATTGGAGGATCATTACGATTCATCAAGACTCCCGTGAGTATCCATCCTACGTCGAGAAGATCGGGCGACCCCGTATCAACGAAGGTGTTTTCCGAGGTCACTCTACAGACGCGGAGTAGCTCGCCATCTGGAGTTGATGTCTTAATGGCGGTGAGAATCACGCTGACCCCTGAGGTGTCAGGGTCAAGCGACTGCGGACGTACGTGCCGTCCCGATGGAAATGTACACGCGGTGAGGGGAGGCTATCAGACCGCCAGGCGGTGCGGCTACCCACCGATGACGAGATGGAGCCATGCCCTGAGAAGTTGGAGGCGATCGTCTTCGTCGCCTACTTCGAAGCCGGACTCTGCATTCCGGCCGCGGCGATTATTGCGATGTGCTGCGGACCTTCAAGCTGGAGTTGGCACAACTGACTCCGAGCATTGTGGCTGCCTTGCCGTATACAGCTGGGCCCTGCGCTCGGAAGCGTGTTGGCCCAGTGCCTCAATTTTCGCATACTTTCACGAAGCACGGTGTCAGCCGAAGGAGCGGAGGACAGGACGTTGTCGAACTTTGGCAGCGTCAACTTCGTTCTGCGGGTATCATGCGGGAAGCTCTTCCCCACGAACTCGACGTGAGAGAAATGGGAGTCCAACTAGACGAGACGGTGGTTCTACCACCGTGTGGCAAGTGGTAGCGGCCTTGAGTGCACGGGCCGGCCGATTGCCTTCCAGACCACGCCCGGCCTAACCCTCGACCACGAAGATAGGCGAAGGGCGCGCAGACTTGTGGGGGTCACCACCCGCTTCAATATGCGCGACATCGTCGAGGAGTACATAATGTATGGCGTGGCGCCGCTCGCCTGTGATTGGCGCCTCACCGCCGGGAATCTTCGGGATGACAACATTCAGCCGTCCGTTTGTTCACTGCCGACACCAACTGGTCATCGTAAGCCTCGATCGTGCCCTCCCCTTCGTTCGTATGTAATGCATCGTGTCTGTCGCGCTCTTTGTGCCGCGTAGGAACTCGCCTGGAGGACGCGGAGCATGCAGCGTGCGTGTTCCTTGGGCCATACACCACCAGGGAGCACGAGCAACGCACGGCTGCGACTGCGGAAGTGGGATTAGGGTGGATAAACCACGTGTGCGAGGTCCTGGGTCTTCCCGTGCCGGATCGCGCCCCTCCAGCCCCGCAACACCAAGACGACGGCGTCGCAGGGACGAAAGCGTCGTCCCGCAAGAGGACTCGGACTGCTGCGACCATGCCCTGCACACCGGCTGTCATCGCTCCCGTCGATGCGGCGAGCGCAGAGTCGGATTCGGCGAAGTACGCCGACTCAGACTTGGAGGAGGGTGCGGGTACTGGTGGTGAAGGTGCCAGGGGCGAGGAGCGTGCCGTTGGTTACCTGGAGAGGGGAGTCTCGCCGCCCACGACGGTCACCGAGGTGGAGCTGGCGTTGGTTGGTGGCACCGGGGCAAAGTCCTTGTCCGTGGCCACGATCGTGCTGGGGCAGCCCTCCGCGGGGGTAGGTGGAGCGCGGTCTTTGCCAATAGTGGCGGCCGAGATGGAGGTGCCCTCTGCAAAAGTTACAAGGGTGGAGTCCCTGCCCGCCGAGGTTGTGGTTGCGGACGCCCCCTCTGCGGGTGCTGCTGTTGCAGAGGCCCTTTCGGCAGCGGTTACCGAGGCGGGGCCTTCACCTCCGGCGAAGCGGCCACGTCTACCATCCTCCCTTCACTGGACTTTGAGGGGGTTCACCGTAGCGACCGGCATTGGGAGCTTATGGGACTTCACCTCGTACACCGAGGTTCCCCTGTCGCGCGCCCTTCCGGCTCAGACCGCAGTGGCCGTGGCGGGGAACGGGTGTCACCGGGTCTCATCCCGGAGGTCCCTCGGCCCTGCGGGCCGGCGCCGTCTGCCGGGGCCGGTGTCGTCGCTACCCCGCCCGGGGTTAGGGAGGCGTCCCAGCGAAGTCCCCCATCCACCATTGAGGGTAGGCTAGTATGGCATACCTTTAGTGTAATTTTCCCGTGTCTTGTAGGACTCTGACCGGCACCTCCTCCTGCAGCGGCACTTATCCCAGACGAAGAGGCGCCCCCTGAACATGGGGGTCTTGGCGCTGACGATGTAGACGCCGTGCGCTCGAGCCAGCAGACTTCGTCCCTCCATCAGATGCGCTAAGGGCATAGCGCGGGATTGCGGATGACGCGGCCGCCAGCATTGGCCAGCAAGCGCTGCAGACCTATGGGACGGGGCACCTTGGGGACGCGTTAGAAGTGTCGGGAGTGAGGGTAAGCACCTGTCCTTAGGACCACGCCTGGCCGTGCAACACTTGCTAACTTCTTTGCCGCACAGACACTCGTGTTGGCCCAGGCCCTGCAGGCGGCATACGCCCGCGAGCGAGGGGCACTACAGGGCAGGCTGCAGGCCGCCGAAGGGGAGCTTCGTGAAGCTACGGGGGCGCATCCGCCCAGGATGCCCGTATCCGCCGCTTGGAGGCGGAGTGCGTGGGGACGAAGGCGCACACCGAGGAGTTCGTCGTTGTAGCGTGGGAGTCGGCTGCAGAAGCGGTGCGACAGGAAGCTGCGGCAGAGCGAGATGGCCTACTGCAGCAAATCGCTGCGCTGGAGAAGGAGAAAGGCGAGCTTGCCTTATCCTTGGCAGAGCGGGACCGGGCCCTGGGCGACGCTTCGGTGGCTGTGTGGGACGCCACGCTTGCCCTGGAGGACACTCTCTGAGGGCTCATCGTCGAGGTGCCAGACCACTCCTTCGGGCCGGAGGAGCTATCCCGTACGCTCCGTTGGATCGGAGACGCAGCCAACATTGCGCGCGACGCCACGATGACCTTCGGCAACCATTGTTTGTACGTGACTTCGTGCCTGATCTGCGCGCTCCTACGACACCGGGGCTGCCAGCACGTCAGCGGGTTGGCTGATCCACAACTGGAGATGCCGCCCGGGGCGGGGGTGATGTCCGGCGCCGTCCGCACCGTTCACCGTCCCGTGTGGTTTTTCCACGAAAGGATTTGGGAATACATCGGGGCGGATGCGGCGAGGGTCGAGCTTCGGAACAACCTGTACGGTGAGGGTAACCTCGGCCAGTGGCTAGACGAAGTCCCGAGGTGCGAAGAGGGCGGCCCCGCGAGCTCGGGGGGCGACGCAAATCCACAGGTGTGACGGCGTGGGCTTCGCGCGTTGGTGTGCGTTGTAACATGAGCCCTTCTGTCTTATTAATAAAGTACAAGTTGCCTCGCCCATATTCTAACTTGCGTGCCCCTGTGTCTCGAGCAGCTACCCGACCGGCTGCTAGTTTCTCACCTTGTGACCCGACGACGCCTACGACGCTAGCGGAGGACCGAGGAATCGCTAGACTTCTGGGCAAGCCGGACTTCTTCGGGTGAATCCGTGGCGCAGACACAAGTGAAGGAGGACCCTGCCGAGTAGCAGCTCCCGACACCCAAAAATGCTTGTACCCTTATTTTGTTTCCTTGTAAACATCTTTTGATGAATATAAACAAAATAAAATGGTGTTGTTCACGCTTCCGTCCTCGTTTACGATTACATGGTCCCCCTGTAGATTGGCGATTGTAACATCCCAAAAATCCTCTTCCTGAAAAATTTAATTTCAAATTAATTATTTTAAAGTATTTGAATTTTATTTGGATTTTCTGTGATTTTTTGAGTTTTATTTGGAGTTATCTAAATTTTATTTCAAAATCTAAATCAAATTTAATCCGCAACCTCTCTACTCGGCCATCACGTGTCGCTTCCTGAATCAATCCATCCCCGCCCGGTTTAATCTCAGCCACCCGCCTTCACTTACCCCTTCATTTTAATCCGATGGCCCTGATTTCTCTTTTGCCTCGTGGCATCCATCCGACCAATCCACTCCTTCCTCCTCTCTCTTCCTCTCATTGCCCAACCCCGCCATGATCCTTCTTCTTTCTTCTTGCCTTCTTCAACCTTCCACCGCCACCATTAATGCCCCGCTTTGAGCTCTTGAATGTGGTGTTTCTTCTTGTTAGCGAGCATTTGCTACGCTTGAAAGCCTAATCACTCCTGCATTCAACCTCCACCATTTCCCCACTTTAAACCCCGCTTCGTCCTCTTTACTCGTCTTTGCGTCGTCCTTAACTTTGGTGTAACCGATAACGTTCGTCGCCTCCACCTTGGCAGACCGATGCGCGCATCCCGCCCCTCCACCGAGTGAATCCACCGCCGAAGAGCCCCGCAACGCCCTCACTTCGCCACCCTCGCATCCTCGTCGCGGCTACCATCGAGAATTTTCGAGTGTCGTGCCAAGGTGCATAACTCCCGTGTCTTCCTCCCTCTCGCGCACTCCTCGCTGACCCCAGCAGCGTCGTCATCCGCTGATGCCCTCAGTCCCCGTGCGCCACCTTAGCAACCATGAGCTACGCAAGCGCTACGCCAACTGTGTGCACTAGCTTTGATCTGGGACTGGTGCAGTAATACACAGAGGGTCCGGGTTTGAAAATCCGGGGTCCCGACAGAGATGGTATCAGAGCCAATTTGACTGTAGGACGTGGCCTAGCTAGAATGGTCATTAATAGAAGAGCTTCAAAATTTATTTTATAAAATAAAAATTTTAATAGTGTGCTATCCTTGTCTTTTCTTGTCTTTCTATCCTTACCTTCGTCATGGCATTCTCTCTTATCTATCTGCTTATTTCCTTTTTAGAATGGTAATTGTACCCCTTTCCTTTGTAATTTCTCTAGACGGCTTAGTGAGGTTGCGTATGAGAAGCACCTGGAGAAGCGCTACATCATGAAGGAGCGAGGACTAGTTCTTTAGTTGTAGTACCCAAGTAAAGTCCTACGATTTTAGAACGCTTATATATTACTTGCTTGTGTGTTAGGTGGACTGTACCAAGTCTTGTATACTTGTAGTACAGTTATCCCTAAAAACTATTTTGATTTCAAGCTAAGTTTCTTCTAAGTCGTTGTTTGCTTCTCTTTTGTGTGTTTGTTTGGGATGTTGTTTAGTTGTTCCCCTGATCTCTTATCTGCTACTTCCCTCTTATCTTTGCTAACCCAAGTTACATAATAGTACAAGCTCCAATTCTTTCACCAAGTCCAAGTTTGGAGAATCCTTGGAGACCTAGAGTATATGGAAGACAACAAACTTATGGAAAGTACTCTTGTCGGGAAAGCTGTCATAATTAGTGCATGTCGGGAAAGCTGTCATAATTAGTGCATGTCAAGTTAGGTAATTTGGATGTGATATATTCAACATCTCCATGTTGCCTCTAGGGCATATCACCAACAGAAGCGTCCTCGCCTACGGTGGTTGCCGAGGCGGAGGAGTCCTCGCCCCGGTCTCCAAAAATGAAGCGGCCATGTATAGGATCGCCCCCTCATCAGGAGAAGGGATTCGCTGTGGCGACCGGGCTTAGGTGCCTGTTGGACTCCGACTCTGATCGGGGAGCCAGCTTCTTCAGGGGGCGCTGGTGTTCCCGCGGTTCCTTCTGAGGCTACGGGGACACCACAGCGGAGCCCACCAGTTGATGTAGAAGGTAAGCTTGATTCCCTTCGTACAATCCTGCGGGGCTTCGTAAAACCCTAACCCCTACTTTCTCGTACTGGCAGGGGTTCGTCCCCGACCATGGACGATCTTCGGGGAGCGGGAACGCCCCGTTGGTGGCATCGACTACCGGCGCCCACGAAATTGTCGGCATGGAGGCCACACGACCGAGCTTAATGGACTTTGTCCCCCGGCTGGAGGTGCTGCGGGCATGGTGAGGGGTTGTAGATAGCACGGTCACCAGCTTGGGTTGTGAGGCGCTGCTGACGTGTGGGTCGGAGCTTCTGAGAGGCGCGCTAGGGGCCTCGGAGATGAAGGTGAGTACTCGACTTTTGAAGGTGTGTGCCGCCACATAGAAATTCGCTAACAGCTGCGTTGTGCAAACTCTTGCCCTTGGCCAGGCGCTGCAAGCGGCTCACGCTCGTGAGCGGGAGGCACTCGAGGACCGGCTGCGAGCTGCCGAGGCGGCCGTACGCACAGCCGAGGGGGCCCATTCTACCAAGGACGATCTCATCCGGCTCCTAGAGGCGGAGCATGCGAAGGCGATTTCGGACGCTTAGGCGCTCGCGGAAGAGGCACAGCGAGCGGCCGCCGAGGAGCTTGATGGCTTACTCCAGCAAATCACCGCGCTGGAGGAGGAGAAAGGCCACCTCACCCCATCTCTTAGGGAGAGGGACCAGACCCTGGGTGATGCCTCGGTGGCATCTTGGGACGCCATCCTGGCTTTGGAAGGTGCCCTCGAGGACCTCTCCGCCGACGTGCTGCCTCGTTCCTTTGGTCCCGAAGAGCTACCGCGGGTGCTCCGTCGAATAGCAGAGGCTTTCAACCTCGTTCTCAGCGCCGCCAAATCCTTCGGCAACCATTGCTCCTTCGTGACCACACGCCTAGCCTTTGCGCTGCTTCATCTCCAGGGATGCTGGCATGTCAACGGGTTGGCTGACCCCGAGCTGGAGATGCCTGCTGGAGCCGGGGTGATGTCAGGCGTTGTGCGCTTCGTTCATCCGAACGTCTGGGCCTTCCACGAACGAATCTGGGACTACATCGGGGAGGCCGCGGCAAAGCTAGAGCTACGATGGACCCTGCGCGGCGAGGGGAACTTCGGCCAATGGTTTGATGAAGTTCCACAACGCGACAAAAGCGGTGCTGCTGCCGCGGGGCAGGGCACGAACCCACAGGTGTGATGTTAGGGTTCTACTGTGTAGGCGTGCGTTGCAACATACGCACCCCCCTTTTTAATGGATAAAGTGAAAGTTGCCCCATGTTCTGACCGCATGTATCGCTGTGCTCCGGGCAGCTGCTTAATAGGGACCAGTTGTAGTCTCTAACCTCGTGACCTGATGGCGCCTTCGGCACTGGCGTTGGGCCGAGCATTCGCTGGACTTTTGGGCGACCCGGGCTTCTACGGACGAGGCTCCGACGCGGCGAGTACATCACGGTGGAGCCGGACGAGTAGCGATCCTAGATGCTCAAGGATGCTTGTACATTAGGTCTTCGGGGATGTTGATCGCCGGACACCTTTGTAAACATTTTTCCATGAATGTAATAGAGACTGGTTGGAGTATATGCCCCCGTTGCTTTTCGCAATTGCACCTGCCCCCGACCAACTTGTAGGACTTAGAGGTCCATAGGCGGCCAAATGTTCCGTCCCCTACCCTTCGAAGTGGCGGCAGTGGAAGCTGGTGCCTAGGCAATGTAGGCACGTGAGCAATCCATCCCCTACCCTTCGAAGTGGCGGCAGCGGAGCTAGCGCCTAGGCGAAGTAGGCACGTGAGCGCTCCATCCCCTACCCTTCGAAGTGGTGGTAGCGGAGCTGGCGTCTAGTCCAAGTAGATGCTCGAGCGCTCCGTCCCCTACCCTTCAAAGTGGTGGCAGCGGAGCTGGCGCCTAGTCGAAGTAGACGCTAGAGCGCTTTGTCCCCTACCCTTCAAAGTGGTGGCAGTGGAGCTGGCGCCTAGTCGAAGTAGACGCTCAAGCGCTCCATCCCCTACCCTTTGAAGTGGTGGCAGTAGGGCTGGCGCCTAGTCCAAGTAGATGCTCGAGCGCTCCGTCTCCTACCCTTCGAAGTGGTGGCAACGGTGCTGGCGCCAAGTCGAAGTAGATGCTTGAGCGCTCCTTCCCCTACCCTTCGAAGTGGTGGCAGCGGAGCTGGCACCGTAGGCACGTGAGCGCTCCATCCCCTACCCTTCGAAGTGGTGGCAGCAGAATGGGCCGATGCCGGGGGCCAAGCATCCTCGTGTCTTATTTATACTCTATGGAGTGTGCAGGGAAAATATTCGCGTCTTATTTATACTCCATAGAGTGCGCAGGTGATATGGACCAACTAAGGATTAGTTGATGCATAGGGATGGCCCGATCTTTCCTGGTATGTTCAGCGAGGTTCCTTCTCCTTGTCTCGACGTAGCCAACAATCTTGATAAGGGCAATTTGCACTAGTATGATCGAAACAATATGATAGATGAAAAATATAGTTTCCTTTTGTGAGAGTTCGTATCCAAAACCATATAGGATTGAGTTGTACTTGGTTTGGGGACCATATGGACGTCCCAAGGGGCTATATAAGCCTTGTATTAGTAGCCTTTAGGGGGAGACCAATTTTATGCATAAGATTGAAACATAGCTATTGCTTGTTCTTTCAACACCAGTGATGTGACCACGCCACAAACACATACGACAATAGCGTCCAATATCAAGATTGAACTAAAGGTGAATTCGTTTCTTTAGCCTCAACATATTTTAAATGAGAATATGATGCTACCTAATGATGAAAATATATATTTTTACAGCACCACGTCACTTTTACACCAATTCAAGCAAGAGTTCAAGATGGACACATTTTAGAATCCAATTCGGCCTCCAGATCAATTCGGATTCAGCCTGACAGACCCAACTTCAAATGTGCATAACTTTTACATATGAAGTCCGTTTGAGGTCCACGAGTACTTGTTGGAAAGATTTTCTCATCCTCTTTCCAATGGATCTAGTATCACCTCTAAATTCCTTCTGTGTGCATCGTAATCATTAAAGAGTCCGTGTTAGGCAGTACTAGAATCGGATTCGGACTGCTGCAATGGTGCAAGTTTAAATGGACGTAACTTTCTCATACAGACTCTGTTTGGGACGTTCTTGGACTTGATGGAAAGCTTATCAAGTCTACTTTCTAAAGGATTTAGCTGCATCTTCAAATTCTATCCGAGCCAGCCGCAATCATCAAAAGAGTTCACGTTGGGCACGTACTGGAATTGGATTCGGACTGCTGCAATGGTGCAAGTTTAAATGGACGTAACTTTCTCATACGGACTCTGTTTGGGACATTCTTAGACTTTATGGAAAGCTTATCAAGTCTACTTTCTAAAGGATTCAACCCCACCTTCAAATTATATCCGAGCCGACCGCAATCATCAAAAGAGTCCGAGTTGGTTTCTGAGTCCGAGTCAAAAGGGTGCTGCGCCACCTCCACTTGGGCCTTTGGGCCTTGTAACCCTAGGGGCGTGCACCTTGGCCGCCACCCCTGGTCATTCTCTCTATACAAGAGCCACCGTCTCCTTAGTTAGGACTTGGATTTCATTGAGTTTAGGTTTAGCCATTATGCAAACTTCTGTTCTTCAGTTGTGTCGGACGACCACCTGTCAAGACAGCCTTCGAAAACCCATCTTTTGATCTTTATCAATATTTGCAATTTCAGATTGCTTGTTATCTTATTCTTGCGTGTTCTTCGGTTGCATATAGGAATAGACCTTTGTGGTCAGGTCAACCGCGTTCTTGGCACGGTTGATAACAACTTGGACATTTATCCGGTGTGTTTTGGGCGTATTCCAAAGAGCTGAGGGTTCGTGCATTGGCATGAGTGTTCAACTAGCGACATCGTCTACTTCGCATCAACTATCCACGGTTTCTCACTGAGAAGATCGGGACCCCTCCCCGTATCATCTAGTTAGCTCATTCCTTTGTTTGCATCGAGTCACATTGATCTTTGTGTGTGCGTTCATATACTTCACTTAAATCTTTTAGATCAGCACTTAGGCAAAGTATTCTAACTTGGATTATTACTTAACTTTACAACATCAAGAATTTCAGATTGCAAGGATATACATTTCCAAACCAAACTCCACCATATAACCGTTGTTGTGCAAGTAGTGAACACTACTGAATTTGCTTGATCATCATCATATTGTTGTCACTTCTACCAAGTGTAAGTTTATTGGCCTTAATTCTTTTCGGAAGGGCAAGAACTTTACTTGGGAGAGAAAATAGTGAGATTGAGTGATTTCCACAAATATATATGTTGCATAACTAACCATTACAGGATATTCAACAATTTGTTTCTCTCGGTGTGAACAAAATAGGAATGAATCTTCAGTATTTCGTTCCTCATGGTGCGATTCCAATCCCAACAATTTGTCTCTTCCATTCTGTAGAAGTGAAGATC
This sequence comes from Dendrocalamus sinicus, assembly GCA_036346575.1. Classification (NCBI taxonomy): domain Eukaryota; kingdom Viridiplantae; phylum Streptophyta; class Magnoliopsida; order Poales; family Poaceae; genus Dendrocalamus; species Dendrocalamus sinicus. The sequence continues at coordinate 131,038 of JAYEVI010000286.1, forward strand.
CAAATGAGTATCTTGAGTAAGCATGGTGATTGGAGAAAAAGTTTAGAATTCAGAAGTTTCCCAAAGGCCAAGAAGTGATGCGAGCCACTATGCAGTTTAGAGACTATGCTTATAGTTGGTGGCAACAATTATCTGGAAAACGATCCATAAGATCTTGGTCAGATTTGAAGGTGATCATGAGAAATGAGTTTGTGCCAACCTATTATGAGCGGGAATTACTTCACCATGTGGAGAGTATCGCACAAGGGAGTAACACTGTTCAATATTACTATTATGAGTTGAAGCATACATTGCGTCGTGCCGGTGTCACAAGTGCATTAAGGGAGAAGGCATATTTCAAAGAAGGCTTGAATTCTGAGATCGCCGCTGCACTTCAAGGTAATATTTTAGTAGCATGCATGACCTTGTGAATTACGCTATTGAGCAGGAGAAAAGACTTTTGGAGAGGCAAATGACACAGTTCTATCCAAGTCCATCTTTCAGTTCTTATGCCGCTACTGGTGTGTCATGTGAGAAGATGACTGAGCATGGGACTTTCTCTTCGGTCAAGGAGACATGTAGTGCTGTCCCATTGCTATAAACAACACTTGAGATGCATCAAAACCCATGTGAGAGTGAGAGCCACATAGCCAAAGGGAAAGAGAGTATTAAAAAAGAGTGAGTTGTGTGATTCCACCATATGTGAATTTGATAGCATCCCAATTGAGAGTTTGAAAGAAACACCAAAAGAGAAGAAAGAGGTAGATGATGGACAAAGTAAGGTTGATTTTGAAACTAACACATTAATGTTTACTTCTAGTGTTATTTCTTACATTGAGCAGGTTAAAATTGATGACAAGGAGTTGAACACTCAACAACCAGCATCCTTGAAAGCAAAAGATGAGGAGATAACCATGGAAGAAGATGAAGTACTTGCTGTCCCGGTAGATACACCATAATGATTTCATACCTACAGCATCTACATCAACTGATGAGAGTGATAAAGGTAACAATATTGGTGCTGGATTTAATTGCAAAATGGTGAGTAATTACGAGAATTCATGTGTTCAGTCAAAAATTCCATGTTCTAAAATTTCTTTGCTCAATTTACATGATGTGGAATTAATTACTCATAAGGAAGTTCTAACTCGAATATCTCCTAGTGATTCTTTGTATTATATCATGTTCGATGACCCTAGAGAGCTATCTAGTGTGTTGAGGATGTTGCTGAAATTTCATGTTTAAAATCACTAGTTAGTACCTATGCCTACACTTTCAGGTTCAATTTGATTAGAGATTTTGGTGTAGATGACAACTTTTATGTTTACCAAATATGCATTACATGTGATAAACTTGCTGAATTAAGATTACATGTCTTGGATAAACAGTTTGTTGTGCCATATCATGATCACAATGAGATAAATTTCAACAATAGTGCTTAATGTTTTAAAAGATTTCTTAAGCCTATTTATTCATCCTTGATGAGCATCATATTTGTAGTAAATTTTTTATATCATTATCATGTTATTAGTAATTCAAACTGCCATAAATTCATGAATTATATAAATTATGCCGTCTATTTGGACTGTTTACATGGTTATGCACTATTCTTGTAGGTCGGCACGAACCAGGCGCACAATCCACAGAAAATCAGCATTGAAGGAGCTAGGCTTGTCAAATCGCCAAAGAGAAAGGACCAAAATGCAAGTTTGCCGAGAAACCCCAGCCGCCTATGCACTGGAAACCCTAATGCCGCCGCAACTATATAAGCCCCAGCTACTTCATTTCCACCACAGGCTGGTCACCACATAAAACCCTAGCCTCACCCTTTGGAGACACCCCCATCTGGTCCTCCCCTTTCCCAAACGCCTCCACCGAAACCGCATTTTCCCATTGCCGTCGTCGGAGACCGGCATAGCCGGCGACGAGCTCCCCCCGCTCAGCTCTTACATCCCTTGGCCTTCTCCACTCCTCCCTGCTGAATCATTCTTCCGCTCAAACCCGTGCCGAACCTTGAACTATGAGGAAGAAGAAGCCCAGCTCAGATCTTCAACTTCACGGTCGGATCTGCCACCTCTACACCTTCTTCGGCTCAAATCAGCAACCCTAGCGCCCGGATCTGCTACTCCTGCCTGCATCCTCTATGGCTCCTTCACCAGATCAGCTACCCCTGCCTACGTCCACTACAAACTACAAACTATCTTCAACAGCCGATCAGCTTTAGTTCTGGGTTGTAACATCTCTAATCTTCGATTTAGTATTGTGATGCTTTTCTTGAGATGTTATTGTGACAAATCTGTGATGTGCATGAGGCATTAAGTGGATCTGGCTATTAAGAAACACTTCTGCTATTTTATTGTGCATTGAGATGTTTATGTGAATCTTGCTTTATGGTTTGGTTTATGAATATTACTCGATGATCTAGCAGTTCTTCACAAGTTGATACCTCTGTTTGTAGGGTTCTTTACTCACTGTGATATAGATATCATCTTTCATGCTAGAGTAGATCTTTCTATTAGATTGAATATTGTGCATGCAGCTCTGTTAATTTCTGTTAGTAAAAAAAGTAAAAAAAATATGGTTAAGGTCATGCTGTTTTTATGTCTTTCCTAAGTTAGGGTTTACTTCCTTGTTTACTGCAGTAGCAAAGCTTGCATGCCAGATGTTTGTCTTGACCATTATCTGGTAGTTGTCTGTCTGATTGCATGATGTGAAGGGTTGGGTTAGTAGTTTTAGCTTGTCTTCCTCTCGGCAGTCCCCTACGTTTTCTTTCCTCTGATCCCCTTCTCTCTTTCCCTGTAGCTCTTTCCTCTGTCTCGCTAGCACCTCCTTAGATCCCCCTATCTTTCTCTCGGTAGAGAGTTTCCTCCAGACCCTTCTCTTCTCTTCTCTCTTCTCTCTTCCCTTCTATTTCTTAGTGTTCTCACCTTCTTAGTTATTTCTCCCATCTTCTCTTTTCTCAGAGTTGGTCGTTCCTCAAGAAGTTTTCAGTTGCTCAACTCGTCTGCTGCCCTTTCCATCTCCTAAGCCATCTTCTTTCTCTGTTCCCTCTCTTTCCCCTTAGCTCTTCTTATATTTCTAACTTGCCTTCCTACCCTTTCTGTCTATCTCACAGTAGAGTTAGTTTCCCAGGTTTCTCTCTTGTTTTCTCCTCTCCAGCCCTCGACATTCATATTCACAAACATCCTCATCTCATCCTTTCTCCATTTCCCATCTGTTGCATAATTGCTCACTTGGTAGAAGTTCGTCTAGGGTTTTCAGTTAGCCTTTAATTCCTAGTTTGTGCGATTTGGCTTTGGTTAGGTGTTATGTCACTAGTACTCTAGTCCCTGTGGAGAACACGATATCTCGCTGCTATCTTTGCGGCAACCCGTACACTTGCGGGTGTGCAATTTTGCACGATCAAGAATTTGGCGCCGTTGCCGGGGACTAGATATTGGTGTTCACACTAGATCATAGACTAAGTCATTTCTTTAGTTTCTTCCCCTCCTTTTAGATTCAAATTCTCAGCTTATGCACAGGAGTGGAGATCAACCATTGGCTCCTTTTGACCCTGAGATTGAGTGAACATTTCATAAGCTGAAGAAAGAAAATCAACTCTCCCATCAAGAAGAAATGGGTGACCTAAACCCTCAGCCTCTTTTTCGTGACCTTTGGATTCCTAGAGACCAAAGTATAGCCCGTGGAATTGTTCAACCTGTCATTCAGGCATACAATTTCGAACTCAAACCTGCACTCATCACAATGGTCCAGCAATCTCGATTTGGAGGTTCTTCCACTGAAGACCCCAATGAACACATTCGCACCTTCCTAGAGTATTGCAACACCTTGAAGTGCAATGGAGTGTCAACAGATGCCATCAGACTCTCACTGTTCCCTTTCTCTCTTAGAGATGGTGCAAAGACCTGGTTGCACTCTCTCCCCATGCACCTTAAGGACACTTGGGAGCACCTATTACAGGCCTTTCTTGAGAGGTATTTTCCACCTTCAAAGTCAGCTAAAGTACGTGACCAGATCACTAGGTTTTCTCAGTTTGAGGGGGAGAGTTTGTATGATGCCTGGCAGAGGTATCAAACCCTACTCAGGATGTGCCCCCACCATGGTCTTGAAAGGTGGCTGGTGCTACAGATTTTTTACAAAGGACTTACCCATAGCAGTAGAGCCTTTGTAGATTCTGCAGCAGGTGGAGGCATAATGAACAAAACTCTTGATGAAGCCTTCACTTTAATTGAGAGCTTGTCCTCCCATCATTTCTGATAGGTACGGGGTCCCGATCTTCCAACAGGTTCTGGATAGGTTCGATTTGGTGGAGGCGCGACACAATTCGATCTGGCTTCCGAACAACACGTTCCGAACCCCACAATCGTGGCACCACGTCTCCTCAGGTTATCAACCGTGCACAGCCGGTTGACCTCGCCAAGAAGGCTAATCCTTGCCTGCGAATCGAAGAACACAAGCAAGAACAAGGAAGAACACAACTGAATTGCAGATGTATTGATTTAGCACTCGAAAGTTGGGGTCTCACAAACCGATGAATGGTGAAACTGTTCAAAGATAGAATTAATCTAAGCAAAACCCCAAACCCTAATGGTGGGGGTGGCGGCTGGATATAAAGGAGAGAGGGGCGTGCAAAACCCCTGGACGCGCCCTAATGGGCTCTGTTGTGGTTACATACCAAACAGAGAGAGAGATGGTAGTGGAGAGTGAGGGAGATGAGTAATGGCCTGCCTTCTCCCCATGACCAGTATTCATATATATGCACACATGAGGAGTGCTTTCACAGTTATACCCTTACATCTAATTATCCCCTTCGGGGGCACATATGTCATTACACATGACCTATACTGGACCTTATAACCTCCTACTAGGCCTGCCAGGTTTAGGTGGGGGCCACCCCTACAACAGAGCCTCTCATGGAGAAGGGCTTCACAGGCCGGCCATGTTGCCGAGTCCTTTGGCTCCTCCTCCGTCCTGCGGCTGTGAACTTTTCCAAGCGACCGGGGCTGCGCCGTGGCGAAGTAGATGCGCGCGCTCCGTCCCTACCCTTCGAGCGGGTGGCGGCGAGCCGCGCCTAGCCGGCGGTAGACGCGGCGCGCGCTCCGCCCCTTCCTTCTAACGGGTGGCAGCGAGCTGGCGCCAGCCGGCAGACGCACGCGCACCGTCCCTACCCTTGAGCGGGTGGCGCGGAGTTGGCGCTAGCCGGAGAGATGCGCGCGCTCCGTCCCTACCCTTCGAGCGGGTGGCGGCGAGCTGGCGCCTGCGCGGTAGAGACGCGCCGTCCCCTACCCGCCGAATGGGTGGCGCGAGCTGGCGCCTAGCCAAGTAGACGCGCGCGCCTGTCCCTACCCTTGAGCGGGTGGCAGCGGGGCGGGCCTAGCCGGCGTAGACGCGCTAGGCGTGCAGGTGGCGCGCGTCTTCGTGGGGCCCCCTTCCTTCTAACGGGTGGCTAGTTTAGTGTACGTGTTACAATTAACAGCGCTATGGATTAAGCTGAGATATTTTTCAATGCCAGCCATATAAATTGTAGGCGGTCCCCTACCGGGCGCCTCGCCTAAAGGACAGAAGTGGGATGGCGCAGCGCTCCGTCCCCTACCGTCGAATGGGTGGCGCCTGGTGCACATTATACAAGCTTTTGTGGCGCCTAGCCCATGTTGCATTCACAGACGCGCGCTATTCTGTACCAAGAAGCAAAGAGACTTATTAGTGCCCTACCCTTGAGCGGGTGCGGAAAGGTATTGCGGGCTAGGCGCCTGGCCGAGAAAGTAGGCTCAACCATCCGGTGATGGCGAGGCGCGCGCTGCAAGGAACGGTCCCCTACCAAAATGAGCATGAAACAGAACAGGTGGCAGGCGGAGTACAAATATCCACTTGGCGCTAGCCGGCGTGCAGACGCGCGAGCGGGCGCGATTTTGAGAGGACGCGCCTCCGCCCCTTCCTTCAATGGTGGCAGCGAGCCGGGCGCCAGCCGGAAAAAGACGACGCTCGTCCCCTTACACCTGAACCCGCCTCTACCTTCAACGGTGGCGCCGAGCCGGGCGCTTAGCCGGCGAGGTCTTCGCACGCGCGCGCCCGCTCACCCTACCTTTAACGAATGTGTGGCAGCGAGCGGGCGCCTAGCCGGCGTAGACGGGCGCGCTCCGCCCGCTTCCTTCAACGGTGGCAGCGAGCTGGCGCCAGCCGGTAGACGCGCGGGCTCGTCCCTACCTTCGAGCGGGTGGCAGCAATGGGAGTGGCGCCAGCCGGCGAGACGCGCGCGCTCCGCCCCTACCTTCGAACGGGTGGCGGCGAGCTGGCGCCAGCCGGCAGACATGCGCGCCCGCCCCTCCGTCGCGAGCCGGGCGCCTTAGCCGGCGAGACGGCGCGCCCGAGCGGGTGGCAGCGAGCCGGCGCAGCTGGCGAAATGACGCGCGCCGTCCCCTACCCTTGAAAGCGTGGCGCGAGCTGGTGCCTAGCCGGCAGACGCAACGCGCGCTCCGTCCCCTACCTTCAGCGGGTGGCAGCGAGCTGGCGCCAGCCGGTAGACATGCACGCCCGTCCCCTACCTTCGAACGGGTGGCGGCGGAGATGGCGCCAGCCCGCGTAGACACGCGCGCTCCGTCCCTACCTTGAACGGGTGGCAGCGAGTGGCGCCTAGCCGGGTAGATGCGCGCGCTCCGTTCGCTCGGCGTAGCGGAGCTATCGGGCGAGCGCGTGGTGAAGCGGATGTTGCACCGCCGCTTTCCCGCGCTCACGCCGCCACGCTCGCGGCTTGATAGTGCGCTTTAAATGACGCATCGAATCATGCCGACGCTCGCTCGCTGTCGGGCGGTGCCGCGTTATGCGCTGTTTGTGGGTGGGGCACGCGGTGGCTTGCAACTGGCGCGTCGTGGGATGTGAGCGGTTGCGTGCTCGCGGCTGTTCGCTGCTTCCCCTGGGAAGCGGGACGTGTGTCGAGCGCGTACTGGAGTTGTGCGCTGCCTGGCGACCTACCAGGCGCGCCCCTCCAGGTGCTGATGGTTCTTCTTTCCAAGTCGTGCGCCGTCGAACCACTGGGGTTCTAACCTAACTGCTCTTTCTGGCCGCGGGGGAGGCGAGCGGGCTTTATAAGGTGCCCTCACCGTGATGGGAGCGCTTTGCCCCGCTTGCCGCTTAGTTCTGGTTTATTCCGTGCCGATAGTAGCGCGGCTTCCTACCTTAGTTTCTTTTGCCCTACCTTCAGAAGACGATGGCCAGCCCTGGCGACGCGTCTCGCCCTCCCGACGACAGCTCCTCGTCTAGCTGGGACAAGCTGTCCTTCCCTTCTGGGGATTACAAGTCCGTGCCGCGGGCGCCAGATGCCGACAGCGATGGGACGCCATGGAATACTCGGGGGGCCGCTGTTCCGTGTCTTTGGGAAAGAGCCGGGTGACCGAGGAGACGCTGAAGCGGCTTGTTCGTGATGGGAAGATCGAGGATCGGGATGGGGCTCACCTACCCCGTCGCAACGAAACGGAACCAAAGCCCCGGGAGACAGAGACGATCGTTTTCATCGCGTTTTTTGACGCCGGCCTTCGCATGCCGTCAAAGATGTTTGTGGGCGCAGTCTTGAGGACCTATGGATTGGAATTAGCGCAGCTGACGCTGAGCGCAATAGTCCGTCTGGCTGTCTTCACGTGGGCGACGCGGACAGAAGGCCGTCATCCCAGCACGAGCCTGTTCGCCACCCTGCACGACGCCTGCTGCCGCCCCAGGAAGGCTGGAGATGGAGCCATCTCCAATTTTGGCAGCATGGACTTCATGCTGCGGTCGTCCTGCACGACGCTGTTCCCCGCGCTGGCCGCCTTGGAGAAATGGGAGTACGGCTGGACGCGGTGGTGGTTTTATTACCACGTGACCGGCCCGAGTGGCCTGGTATGCCGAGGCGGGCCCAGCTCATTCAACACGCCACTGCGTGGAAGCCGAGGCGACGACGCCGCACGCACTGGAGGCTTGTCGGCGTCGCCCGCCGGCTAAGTATGCGCGACCTGGCCGAAGAGTTCACGATGTACGGGGTGGCGCCACTGTCGTCTCGGTGGAAGTACCCGCCGTGGCAATGACCGCGGACGATATCCGCCCGCCGATGTCCGCCTACTTCCGCCTCTCGCCCTTGTAAGTTGTCTAGAGTGCAGAAGGCATCTCTTGGCGATCCGCACTTGTTCTCACGTGATCGCCTGCCGCCGTTTGTGCAAAGGGCTCGGCTAGAAGACGCGGAGCGTCGGCCGAGGGGTTCCTTGGTCCATACACCGAGGAGCACAAGCTATGCGAGGCCGCAACCCAAAGGGCGAAGCAAGGGGGTGAACCGCACGCGCGGTTTTGGGTATTGTTGTGCCGGAACGCCCGATACCAGCGGAGACTCCAGCGGGACTTCGGTCGTCGAGGCGGCGGCGGCGCGCAGACGCCTCGTCTCGCTGGCGCTGGCTCGCCCGAGGCTGCCCTACCCACCGCCAACCACCTCGGCGGTGGGCGTTGGGGCGGGACGCCCGACCGGTGACGCGCCCGGTCGGACCAGTCCGGCGGGACACGCCGCCTCGATTCCCCCGGCCGCACTATCCGCAGACGCTGCTGAGCGTATGGGCATGGCCTTCACTAGGCCGGCGCCCACCAACCCGGAAAGGAACGTTATGCCTGATGAGAGGGCCGTGGCCGGTGGTGGTGCTGCTACCAGGGACACGTCCGGCGCAACGGAGACCGAAGGTGGAGTAGGAGCTGTAGCCGCCAACGCCATGGAGGAATCGCCCTCGGACCCGCAGCCGAAATGTCCTCGGATGCAGTCTCCCCGCCTCCGAAGGGCCGCTACAACATTGCAGGCCCCATGCTTGGAGTTGTGGCACCCGACGTCGCCGAGGGGGCCTCGCATCCGACCACCGAGGCGCTCACGCCCCGATCGGTGGCCGAGCAGACGCCACCTACTACCGCGGTGAGGGGTGTAGGAGGTAAGCGCGGCTCCCTCTCTCCGCTTGACTTCACGAAACTCTCCCCGATCTGCTCGCTCATTCCATCAGCATCAGGCGAGACAAGGTCTCCCGGGCGTGGTGAAGGATCGAGCAACGCGGGAGTGCGCAAAGTCCAAAACCTTGTGCAGGGTGTCACGCCGGCATCTGCCGCTGTCAAGGCGGCCGAAGCCTCCACAGCCCTCGACGCGGTGGGGTCCGAACTCGTCTTGTCCGACTACCTCCCGCGGCTGGAGATACTCCGTGCTCTCACCGTGGCCGCAGAACGGGCCAGCGGCAGCCTTGACCGGCGGATGCTGTCATCATGCGAGGGAGACCACCTGGCGCTGGCGCTGCGGGCCTCGAAAATAAGGGTGAGTGCGTGCGCCGCGTGTTTTGTATGCTACCGGGCGGCTGGTGACTGTCATTGCTGCTTTCAGACGCTTGTCATCAGCGACGCGCTAGACGAGGCTCGTGTCCAGGAGCGGTGGGCCCTAGAAGCCAGGCTTCGTGAAGCGGATGACGCTCACGCGATAAAGGACGAAGAGCTCCGTGCACTGGAGGGTGCCTTGGCAGCTATACAAGTCGAGGCCGAGGAAGCCAAACGCACCGCCGCAGAGGAGCGCGCCTCCTTCCTGCGGCAGATTGCCGCCTTGGAGGGGGAGAAGGCCCAGCTGGCCGAGACTCTTGCAGGGAAGACCCGTGTCTTGGACGATGTGTCCGCGTCAGCCTGGGGGCAATGAGTCTCTGAACCGGGCCCTCCGTGATATGTGCGTTGACGTGCCCGACGCCACCCACGGGCCGGAGGACCTGGTGGAGATGCTTGGGCTGATCGAGGAGGGGGCGGGCGTTGCGCTTCGCAACGCCAAGACCTTTGGGGAGCACTGCGGCTATCTTGGCGCGTGCTTTGCCCTTGGCATGCTTCACACCCATGGGTGGGCACATGCGTGAGCCGCGAACCTCACCGATCTTCTCGCCGCCGAGGCGCGCCGACGCTATTCGCTCCATCGAGCCTAGCCTCCGAAACTTCCACCGCCGGATCTCGAGTCGTGGTCGGGAGGATGCGACGAGAGTTGCGATACAGCAAACGCTGCGCGGGGGAGGGGACATCCTCCATTGGCTCGAAGAAGTTTCCCGAGGCCACGGCAGCGGCACGGGTCCCGCGGCGCCGTGCGAAGACTGAGGTGCTGATCACATCAGGCAAAAGAGGGGGGTTCGCACTTGCGCTCCCATACCTGTAATCAGTTGACCCCATATTTTTGCAATGAGACGATGCTCTATTTATTCTTACTGTTGTAAGCTATGTATTGGGCCGATGACGCCTTTTTTATAGTCCGTAGACTGTCGCGTGCGGGGGCGAACCTCGACGGCACGTCTTATTTAGAGTCCGTGGACTGGTGCATGCGAGGCGACTCGACGCCACGCCTTATTTATAGTCCGTGGACTTCGCGCGGAGGTGGACCTCGACGCCACATCTTGTTTAGAGTCCGTGGACGGTGCATGCGAGGCGACTCGACGCCACGCCTTATTTATAGTCCGTGGATCGCTGCGCGCGAGGCGACCTCGACGCTACGCCTTGTTTATAGTCCGTAGACTGCGCGCGGAGGCGACTCGACGCCACGTCTTATTTAAAGTCCGTAGACTGGTGCGTGCGGAGGCGGACCTCGAGGCTACGTCTTATTTATAGTCCGTAGACTGGTGCGTGCGGAGACGAACCTCAACGCTACGTCTTGTTTATAGTCCGTAGACTGGTGCGTGCGGAGGTGGACCTCGACGCTACGTCTTATTTAAAGTCCGTAGACTCTCGCGTGCGGAGGCGGACCTCGACGCTACGTCTTATTTATAGTCCGTAGACTCTCGCGCGGAGGCGGACCTCGACGCTACGTCTTATTTATAGTCCGTGGACTCTCGCGTGCGAACAATGGTACTTTGTGCGAACAACGAGTTTTATTGAACTCCCGTTTGCGCGGGCGAGCATCGTACAATAGGGGGCCTCTAGGCGTAATATCACCGTAGCTTGTCCGCGTTCCACGTGGCGGAGAGTCTGTCCCTCGAGCGTGGCGAGGCGGTATGCTCCCTTCTGCAATGCCTCCGTCACGATGAATGGACCCTCCCACTTGGACTCCAGCTTGCCGACGGTCTCCGCATGGAGCGCCGTTCTGAGGACAAGATCCCCAGGCTTGAAGCCCCGCGGGTATACGGACCGGTCCTGGGTACGCATTGTCTGCCGCGCATACTTTTCAACGTGTTGAGCTGCGCTTGCCCGCGCTCTGTCGAGGAGATCCAAGGACACGCTGCGGTCCTCGTCAGGCGCCTGGATGAGGACCCTCCGCGAACCAGCCTTGATTTCCTCGGGCGTCACTGCTTCATCGCTGAAAAGAAGCTTGAATGGCGTGAACCCCGTTGGACGTGTTATCCTTGTGCAAAGAGCCAGAGGATGCTGTGAAGCTCGCTAGGCCACTTGCCCTTCGGCCCTCCGACCAAGCGCTTTTTTATGGCGGCGGAAATGGCGCCGTTCGCCCTCTCAACCGCTCCGTTGGACTGGGGGTGCCCAACTGAGGCAAACCGAAGTGTGATGCCCATGTCCTCACAAAATTCTTTGAAGAGGGTGGCGTCGAACTGTAGGCCGTTGTCCACGGTGAGCTCCCTGGGCACGCCGAAGCGACATATGATGTTTTACCAGAGGAAACGCTGCTTGGCCGCCAAGGTTATTTTAGCCAGGGCCACTGCCTCTGGCCACCTGGAAAAATATTCCAGCGCAACTACCACAAATCGCAAGTCTCCTGGGGCTCGTGGAAGTGGTCCTACTATGTCAACACCCCAACGCGCCAGCGGCCACACCGGGGGAATGGGGTTCAGGGTCGTCGGGGGTCTGCGGATGATCCGTGCCATCCATTGGCACCCCTGACATCGACGCACGAGGTCCTGGGCGTCCGTGATGGCAGTCGGCCAGTAGAAACCCTGCTCGAACGCCTTGCCAACCAATGACCTCGGTGCCAGATGGGACCCGCACATGCCCGCGTGGATCTCCACAAGGAGGTTCTTCCCTTCTTGGTCCGAGAGGTAGCGCAGAGCGAGGCACGCACCCTTCTTGTAAAGTATCCTTCGAACACCGGAAGGACTGGCGCGTGTTGCGGCCACGAGCTCGTGGGATCCTCCGCCGGCGATGCCCTGCAGAAAGTTGAAGATGGGCTCTCGCCAGTCGCCCTGCTGGACGATGTGGTGAACGAGGGCGGCGTCTCGGTTGTCCTGCGCGATGGCCGCCTGTGGTAGTACTTCATAAAACGCTCCATCAGGGGGTGGCAGTTGTTGGGTGGCCGCCTTCGCGAGGGCGTCGGCTTGCTCATTTTCCGCGCGAGGGATATCCTTGACTGTGATGCCCAAGAAGTGCCTTTCCTTTGCCCTTACCGCGGCGAGGTACTTGGCCAGCTCAGGATCCTTGGCTTGATAGGACTTGTCGATGTGGCCTGCCACCAAACACGAGTCTGTACGGACGAGCACCCGCCGTGCGCCGACTGCCTTGAGCTTTGCCAGGCCGAAGAGCAACGCCTCATATTCGGCTGTGTTATTGGTAGCTGAAAAGGCAAGGCACACTGAGTATAGCAGGCGCTGCCCCTCGGGTGTGACGATTACCGCGCCTACGCCCGCGCCCGCGACGCCGTAGGCTCCGTCAACGGTGAGTGTCCAAACCGGTCGTTATCTTCTTTGGGCGGTGGGCCAACGGGGTCCACTCCGCGAGGAAGTCGGTGAGAACTTGAGATTTGATTGCCATCCTCGAGGCATACGTCAGGGAGAACGGGGCGAGCTCGGCAGCCCACTTGCCAATACGCCCTGTGGATTCTTTGTTGTGCAGCATCTCCGCCAGCGGGAATGAGGAAGGCACTGTGATTGGGTGGGCCAAAAAATAATGCCGGAGCTTCCTGGAGGCCATGACCAATGCGTAGGCAAGTTTTTCAAGCTCTGTATATCTCGTCTTGGCACCTTGAAGGGCTTCGGAGACGAAGTATACCGGCCGCTGTACCGCACCTTCCTCTAGGACGAGGACGGCGCTGACCGCTGTGGCTGACGCGGCCAGATAGAGCAGGAGGGGAGCCTCTGGTGTTGGGGCGACCAGGGTGGGGAGACTCGCCAGGTGTTTCTTGAGCGCGTTGAAGGCCTCCGCACAATCACCATCCCAACGGAATCCATCGCACCCGCGGAGTGTCTTAAAGAATGGCAAACCCGCCCGCCACCCCGAAAGGAAGCGGCTCAAGGCTGCCATGCGGCCCGCCAGCCTCTGGACTTCCCTCGTCGTCTTGGGCGGCTCCATACCCAAGATAGCATCAACCTTATCAGGGTTCGCCTGGATGCCCCGCCCGGACACGAGGAAGCCCAGAAGTTTGCCCGCCTGCACGCCGAAGATGCACTTGTCGGGGTTGAGCTTGATGCCGGCTTTCCTGAGATTGTCGAAGGTCTCCTGGAGGTCCCGGCCATGCAAAGCGAGCTGCCAGGTTTTGACTACCACGTCGTCGACGTAGGCCTCGACATTCCTCCCGAGCTGGGCGACCAGGGCAATGGCGACGAGGCGGGTAAAGGTAGCGCCCGCATTCTTTAGGCCAAAGGGCATCCTGATGAAGCAGAAGGTGTTGACTGGTGTGATGAAGCTAGTCTTGCTCTCGTCATCTTCCGCCATGTAGACCTGATGATAGCCGGAGTAGGCATCTAAGAAACTCATTAGCTCGCACCCCGCGGTAGCATCAACCAATTGATCGATGCGCGGCAAAGGGTAATTGTCCTTTGGGCACGCCTTGTTGAGTGCCGTGAAGTTGATGCACATGCGCCAGGGCCCACTAGCCTTCTTGACCAATACTGGGTTGGCGAGCCACTCTAAATGATGGACCGCGCGGATGACCCCGGCTCGAAGAAGCTTTTCCACCTCCACCTTGGCCGCCTGCTGCCGATCCATGGACATGCGGCAAAGCTTTTGCTTGGCGGCTTGGCGTCGGGCGGACCGCCAAGCGGTGCTCGACATCGCGCGGTCCACGCCCTTGATATCTTCGGTGACCATGCGAAGATGTCGGTGTTGCCGGGCGATTGAAGTAAATCTTGCTCGACCTCCGGGATCCTCACCGATAGAGACAAACGCCCCTCCGCCTGGAGCGGCACCCTTTTGACCTCGCCCTTGGGCCGAGGCTTAGGCGTCCACCCCGGGGCGGAGGGCGCGTCACCAAGCACGTCAGGTAGGGCGTGCACCGGGCGATGCAGATCTTGGCTTCCGACTTCGATACGCCTGGCGAGGTCTTGGTCGTCGAAGACGGTGATGATACCCTCCGGGCCCGGCAGCTTCATACATAAGAAGGCGTGGTGCGGGACCACCTTGAAAGAGTTGATGGCGGGCCGCCCCAATATGACGTTGTAGGGGTGTGCGATGTCCACAACGTCGAATATGACGCGGTGGGTCCGGATGTTACTCTCCTAGCGGAGCGTAACGGGAAGGGACACCTGCCCTATGGCCTGCAACGGCTGACCTCCGATGCCCTAAAGCAGAGCTCCTGCTAGCTCCATGCGACTTCGGTGGGTTCCCATACGATCGAGGGCCCCTGCAAACAGGATGTTTGCAGAGCTCCCCCCGTCGACAAGGATGCGCCTGATGTCGCAACCCGCGATGTGGGCCTGGATGACCAGAGGATCTTGATGAGGGAACTCCACGCCCCTGGCGTCATTCATGGTGAAGGTGATATTGCGGGGCGCCAGCCACGATTGCGGCTGCTCCACGGGGGCCCCTGATAAGGAGCCTCCGGTGATGACGTTGACGACGCGGCTCCGTGCGTCTTTCCTAGCTGGAGCTTGCGAGGGGCTGCCCCTCGGATGCCGCTCCTGGACCTCGGCAGGGAGCCGAAGGGGCGAGTCCCGAGATGCGGCCATCGCCCGTCGCAACTCCGCGACGCGTGCACGCTTCAGATAGTGATGACCATAACCGTGCACCTCACACCATTTGCCGTAATAGATTTGCTCTTGCTCGCTCGGTCGCCATCGCGGCCGAAGCCGCCAGCGTCCTCGAAGGGCATTTTCGATGACGGCGTATGGGGCCTTTGATGATATGCGCTGGTGACGCTGGGCTTGCATCTGCTCGTTGAAGAGCCTCCCGGCTTCCCGGTGCTGTTGCTCCCCAGGGGGCCTCGGGCGCGCCGCTGGTGCGCCCCGCCAAAACGGGACTCGATCAACGTGTCGCAGCGGCACACGGCTGGACGTGAGGGCGTCGCGGCTGTCCGCTCTTTCCGGCGCGAGCCCTAGCGTGGCCACTGGCGCGCCTGCTGACTTCGAGCCTCTTGCATGTCGCGGGCGACTCGCGAAGATCCCCGCCTCCGCTGAATGCTTTGAGGGCCGCCCAGGCGCTTTCCACCGCTGCAGGCGGGCCGGGCCGCCGGCACGCCCGACGGACGGATCGGCGCGTCGGCACGACCGCGTCGCGAGCTCCCGAGCTGCCGGTCGCTCCATCGTGGCTACCTCGAACTGCCCGGTCCGCGCTACCGGCAAAGGTTGCGGCGAGGGCGGCGAGGTCGGCTGCCGTCGCATCGGCGGGGTCGATCGTCGCCGCGCCGGCATCGACGTCTTCGACCACGGGTTAGCCGCCGCGATGCCGGTGGCGGGTGGGTCGGCGCAGCGCCGTGGCGGCGGGTCATCGTAGCGTCGGTGGCGTGGCGGTGGCGTCGCGGCGCGTGGCGGGGTGGGTCGTCGCGGCGCGAACGCCGGCGCTCGGCGCCGCACTGCGCCGCCGGCTGCGCTTCGCCGCGGCCGATGCCGAGGCCCCCGTACCCATGCGATGCTCGACCCGCCACCTTCTTTCCCTTCGCCGCCATTGACGAAGCTTTTTTCGGTGCCATCCTTTTTCAGGTTTCGGGCTTACTCCTGTCCTCCCCACGGACGGCGCCAACTGTTGTGGTTACAGACCAAACAGAGAGAGAGATGGTAGTGTAGAGTGAGGGAGATGAGTAATGGCCTGCCTTCTCCCCATGACCTGTATTCATATATATGCACACATGAGGAGTGCTTTTACAGTTATACCCTTACATCTGGTATCCCCTTCGGGGGCACTTATGTCATTACACATGACCTATACTGGACCTTATAACCTCCTACTAGGCCTGCCGGGTTTAGGTGGGGGCCACCCCTACAACAGGCTCCAACACGATACAAAGCCGAACGGCCCAAAAGACGGTGACACAGCACCCTGACAGATTATGAACGCCCACTTGTTTCGACCATTCCTATTGACTCAGAAGGAATTTTGACATGGGACCAGAGCCATTGGAAAGGTTGTCTTCTCAGCTTTCCATCCATATGTAGAACGTCTAAAACGGAGCCCGGATGCGATCTGGGCGTTCGTTTTAGTGCGGCCTGATCATGGACTCCAAATTGGATTCGAAGTCGGCTTGAGTTGGCCCTCCAACATGATTCGACCACCCTTGCTGGACTTGTGCATCTCATAGTCCTTCTCCAAGTACTTCCAGGTCCTCTCCATGGTTCCTAATCATAACTAAATCATTAGGTAGCAATCGATTCTCAAATGAACAAAAAGAATTACTTAGGAACGAGCTCACCTGTAAATTCAATTGTCGGGCGCGAGCTCTAGTGATTGGTCCTTGAATGTCAAGTGGAGGAGTGTTGTGTGTATCCGAAGAAGTGATGTCCTCATCAATTTCCAGTGGTCCAGTGAGAGAGCTTCTGCTCCTCCACGCCCTGGAATCTATGAGGTGAGCTCTCATGATGCCTTATCTGCACAGATTCAAGTTCTCACACGTCAAATGGCTCAGCTCATGCCCTCATCTTTAGCCCATATAGCCACTGGATGTCAGATTTGTGGATCTCAGGGACACACTCCAGCTGAGTGCCCTTTAACTTCCACAGCTAAATCATCTGAAGTGATGCTCAATCACATGGGCCATATTCTCAGACCTACAACCCAGGTTGGCGTCATCCAAACTTGTCTTACAAGAACACCAATCCTAGTGTGTCATCTTTCCCTGTGGGAACATCAGCACAAGGCTTTAGGCAGCAGCAAGCCACTTTGCATGCTTCATTTCAGCACTCAATGATGCATGTTCCCAACCAAAATCCTCCTACTTCTCAGTCAGATCAGTTAACCAGAATAGAACATCTCCTTGCATCACATGTAGCTAAGATGGAAGCTCAATATAATGATACAAAGACCCAATTGACTGATTTGACTAGTCGTGTGGAGAGTCTACAAGCATCTCAGACTTCATCCAGCAACCCCGGGAGGCTTCCTGCACAGCCTGAGGTCAATCCTCGTGGCCATTGTGGAGCAATTACCACCAGGAGTGGCAAGACAACATCTGAACCTCTCCTTCCAACACCACCCTTGTGTGTGCCACCTGTTTTTAGAACTATCCAGCCTGACTCACAGCAGCAGAATTTGCACCAACCTAGCTCTAGTGCACCAGCCCCAGCACATGATACTCCCTCATCATCCACTGCAGCAGCTGTCCCTTCCACTAAGCCTAAAATGCCATTTCCTGAGCGTTTAGAAAAGACTAATGAGGACAAACAATTTGCTAAATTCTTAGAGATGATGAAGGAAGTTCAGATCACTATTCCTATTCTAGATGATGTCCTACATGTGCCAATGTATGCTAAGTTCTTCAAGGAGTTACTCACCAAGAAACGGAGTATGGATGAGCTTGAGTGTCGGGACCCCGGATTTTCGAACTCGGACCCTCTGTGTATTACAGCACTAGTCCCAGATCAAAGCTAGTGCACATAGTTAAATAGAAATGATTACATAACCAACAACGCCTTATTACAATAATAGAGAGTACTGACCGAAAGGTCTCCTTATTACAAAGGAGGTTTCAAGACCTCACACACACAGAACACAGCGGAAGCAAAAAGATAAATCTGGCGAAGACCCATCAATACGCCACAGGCAATTGACTGGGGAAGCGCGACCTAGTACTCCGAGAATCCTTCGTCGAATCCGCAAGCGAAGTAGTCGTAGTCTCCCTCTTGAGCTTCATATTCTTCTGAGTTTATTTTAAGCGCAGCATGTGAGTATATAAAGTACTCCGCAAGTCTTGGGAAAAATGCAATAGATGCAGGGCTTAACTGTCGAGACCCGAATATACAATTCGGACTCTACCGTGTATTCTGCACTAGTCTAGGATCACGCTAGTGCACACAGTGCAAACAAAGACAAATATCATCCACATCACGATATTCTAAGAAAAATCCAAATTATATTGATAACCATCAGAGTACGACCTTATGGTCAAGCTTACAATTATTAGCCTAAAGGGCTTTAAAGAAACTAGCAGCGGAAATCCAAAAGAAAGCGCAATGCCAATCGACACGCCCACAAAGCTATCGAGTGGAGAACGAAGCCTAATCCGTGAAGATGTTGAAGTACTCTCCTTCCGAACCTCCTCTCGTGATTCTCCTCCTCCTCAATCGAGCAACGGGGGCATAAAGCCGTGAGTACATAGAGTACTCAAGAAGTCGCTTGTAACAAAGATGCAATATAGTATGCAAGGCTTACCAATGGATGGTGAAAGGTTAATTTTGCAGAAAGCAACAATTTAAAGTAAATACAATAAGTAGATTGAAAAGCAAGCTTTGTAAATGATAATAAATAAGTAACCAAAGGAATTGAGACCAACCACAAGTGAACCGACCATTCACCCAAGGAATCCACCATGAACCAAGATCCATGAAATGAACACCCGTGAACTAACCATTCACTTCCCAACTTAACCCAACCGTGTTTTTATGAAAACTCTACCCTCGTGTGAAATCACCGAGCATTGTCCATGACCGAGGACACGGCTATTCGAATAGTTTTACACTTTGCAAAGGTTGCACAACTGTACCCACACGATGTGATAATCCTCACGTTAAAGATAATCACAACAAGGCTTTTACAATGATCCATCTCCACCTGATCCCACTCGCTAAGGTTTCGCCGTCGAGTAGGGTAACCCCCTAGTCGATAATTGCCCCCTCTTGCGCCATAACAACATCGGTAGTAAAACCAAAGTGGAGACTTCACAAATTATTATGCCAGGTCTATCCCATACTAGACATGTGGTTTGCACGATTAAGCTCAGATCAATGGCGCACAAAGTTAAGTCCTTAAGAATTACTTAGGCGAAGCATCCACATCCCAATGTGCAACTTGCACCCCCTTTACTACACGATCATTCGCCCAAGTGAAAGCCAAGTTTGTATAACCAATGCCCATGACACTACCCATGTCATGACATACAAATTTTATAACTGTGGTTAACCACCACGTTCAAGTATACCATTAAGTCACGATTAATTAACCACATGTGATGATGAACCCTTTCGCAAAATAAGCCAGGCTAAGCATTCTAATCGTACCCACCCAATGTGACAAATAACATAGCATCACTAATTAAATTCCCAACCTAAAGTGACAATGGCATCAAGGTATTCCAAAATATCAAGGAGGGAAATAACCAATTAGGACGATAACTACCAATACAAGGGTTTTATAATAAAGTAGCAATGCATGATAATTTAAAGCAACATAATACATAATACATAATAGATTTGAAAACTGGGTTCAACATGATCAAAGGACACGACTTGCCTTGGCCTTACTCAGCTGAGGGCTCTTGATCTTCAAATCCAACTTCCGCTCCCTCGAACACGCGATCTAACGAGAGAGAAAGCGAATCAAAAAGACAAAATAAAATCAAATAAAATTCGAATGAACTCCAAAGACCTTCAAACCTGAACCAAAAAGTAGAGCTCAATTTTAGATGAATTTAGGAAAAAGAATCGGGTCAATCGGAGCTAGGATGAGGGAGAACGGGCTCTTGGAAAATTAGATCTAAAGAAAATAGGGGAAAATTGGAAAAGTGCACTGTGCTGTGGACCGGGCGCACGGAGGATTGGGTCTACGGCGAACCCGGTGCACGAAATAGTGCGGGCTGATCGGCGCGGCGCGCGCTAGAGGCGAGGTGAAGGCGACGGGCGGACACGCTGCGGTAGGGCCGAGGTGGCGCTGACGGCGGTGGCTGGCTCGGTTGATGTGGCACAAAGCGCACGGGTCTCACGGGCTCGGCCGACGACGGGCCCACATGGCGGCGGTAGGTGCACGGTGGATGGCGCCCACGGAGGCGAGGGGCGCGGGCGCCGACGTCCGGCCGACGCGCGGCGCGAGGCGCGTGGGCGCGTCGCGTTCCGCTGGCGCGGCGCGCGGCGCGGTCCGCTAACGGCGGCGGCGGTGCGGCGGGCTGGCCGACGGGGTCCGGACGGCGGCGGGGCTCACCGACGATGACGCCGACGGCGGCGGCGGCGGGCGGAGGCGGCGCTACGGTGAGACGAGGCGGGGGTCGACGGCCTCCGGAGACAACGGACGGCGGCTCCGGTGGCGGGCGCACGGGCGTCGGCGACGGTGAGCGGCGGCGGAGGCGGCGGCTCGGGACGAGGAAACCGAGGGGGTCGGGTCCCCTTTTATACCCGGGAGGCGAAGAGTCCTGGCGGCGCGGACGTCGAGTCCGGGGCGGAGACGGCGGCGGAAAACGGAAGGCGGCGGCGGAGTCCCGATCGGAGACGGGAACGAGTCCCGGGCGGAGACGACACCTGACAGGTGGGCCCCACCTGTCAGTGGCACCGGGCGAGCGGGCGGCAAGGATGGCGCGCGGGTGCGAGCGGATGGCTGGGATGACGACACGCGGCGGCAATCGGCAGGGCAAGGCGACGACGCGAGAGCGCAGATTAGCGGCAGCGTGGCGCGGGCGAAGCGGCCGGGCGAGGCGCGAGCTGGGCTGGGCGATCGGTGGTGGGCTGTGGCCCACCGGCCGGTGTGGTTTTTCTTTTTTTTTCTTTTCTTTTTCCAGAAATTCATAAAATATTTTTTGAGCTCTAGAAAATAGCAAATAAATCCAGAAAAATCCAGAAAAATACCAATAAATTCCTTGAGACACAAGGAACTCAAATAAAGCATTTTTGGCAAATGTTCATGTTCAGATTATTCATATTAAATCCTTTTAATTCATAAAAATTTTATTTAAGCTTTAATTAATTTCAGAAAAAATGCAAATGGTGAATTTTATTTCAAAAGCTTCAAAAGGCTCTGAAAATCAGGATGTTACATTAACAAAGGAAGGCTATATGGTTCTTTTGCACAAAGCAATATTTTATTTGAAATAACATTAAATATTTTCGAAGGCATTAATCTAACAAAATAATTGTTTTAACTGAAACTAGTAAGCATTTTATAGTGAAGGTTCTATCCACCAACATTAATTAACCAGCTCTAACCGATAAAGTTTAAAACTGCGGGTTACATCCACCCACACTGGCTCCAACCGCCAGGACAACCATCCAGAGTTCCCTCCACTCTCGGAATACAAAACTTTGTTTTTAAAATGAAAATCAAAGTTCTACCATGTAAATGCATTCCTTGCCCACCCTTGACCGCGGGCATGGCTATTCGAATAGTTTGACACTCTGTAGAGGTTGTACAACTTTACCCCCAAGAGATAAATTATCTTAACAGTCACCACGCTTCCTTTGGCACGAGACTCAGATAAAATATCACAAAGCCTTTACCTCACTCTAGTCTAGCAGACACCACCCGCTGAGGTTTCACCGCAGAAGGGTTCCATCCACCCAGTCCGAAGCCCCCTCTTGTGCCATATGAGTACAGTAAATCCCTGTTCCTCACTGTGAATAACCAGTAAATCCCTGGCACCCACTTTCCACTGGTGGCACCTAAACTAGACTATCATAAGTTAATCAGCTAGGTCGTACCCATATAGACTTGGGGTTGTACGGTAGTGCTTAGTCTGGACAATCACAAGCGCCGGTCCTTAATCGACTAGGGCGGAACATACATTTTACAAGATCTCGTGCTTGCCGCACCAACCCAAACCAACCATCTGCCCCAGTCTAAACCAACTTTCACATTTTATTTATTTTTAAAAGAACAGCGGCAACACCAATCGCCACTTATTTCTAAATACAAAAATTATTGCAATGAAACATAATTTCCCATTTCAAGACTACAAAAGAATTAAATAGCATGACTAAGCAGTATACTACCGTTCTAATATTTATCAAAGATTTAATAATAATCTCATTATTTTGACAAAGGTGATCCTAGGGTTACAAGGGTACATGGCATTCAAGTTCAATTGAGGGCATAACAAAGTTGGTTTAACTAATACCTTAAGACCAAATCTAGAGTTCTATGTAAATAGTGATGCACATAAATTTAAAATAATTAAAAAATTTCCCAAACATAGGTTCAAAATGATCAAAGGAGACTTGCCTTCCTGCACGCTCCCTGGGTCTTCTTGCTGCAGAGTGGAGAGATCTTTGACAACGGTGGAATCTACACGCGAAAAGACGAAGAAAACAAGACAAATAAATACAAATAAAATCACAAAAACAAAAAAATATAATATATATACTGGAAGGAAGTTTATCATTTCATACGAAGTTAGGAGAAAGATTCAGCGGATTTGGGGTTCACACGAGGGAGAACAAATATCTGGAAGATTGGTTGGGAAAAGAAATTACTGAGACAATACTTGGACCAAGAAAAATAGAATGGATTTTATGGAGATTTTGCAAGATTTGAATTTAAATTTTGAAAGTGCACAGAAAAAATTTGTAATGGAACTGAGGCTTTGAAATTAAACTAGGTATTGAAATTTGAAATTTAAATTTTGAAATATCAAATAAATTTCAAATATTTTAAAGGATGGAAGAAATGGATAGTTTGGAATTTTTGATGAATTTAGAAATTTGAATGGGCTCAAACGGAGTTAAAATGAAGGAGAACGGGCTCCGGGAAGTTTACATTCAGAGAAAAAGAAAAAGATTGATTTTCTGGAATTATTTTTCTAAAGGAAAATCTGAATTATGACGTCAGCAGAGGATTTAAATTCAGCCGAATTATCTTTCAACCAAAAAATCGGATTTCTGCGTCATGCTGGCGTCAGCTTGGGGAGGACCGACTGCTAGGTGGGCCTTGGCCCATAGACCGGGTCCACGGGTGGGTGAATCGGCTGAGGTGGCATGGGGAGGTGGAGTGGCAGCTAGTTGCCCGTGTGGCGCCCGCGTGGCGGCCACTTCGGCTGCCACCTCGCCCTCGGTGCTGAGGTGGCGAGCACCGGTGGGGATGGCTCGGGCCTGGCAGCGGCGGCGGCGCACCGGTGGCCGGCGGCGGACGGCGACGACGGAGGAGGGAGAGGGAGCGGCGAGGTGCCGGGGTACTGGCACGGCGCCACGACGACCACGGAGGTAGCTGGCGGCGAGGAGGAAGCGGCGGCGCAGCTCGGGTGGCGACGAAGAGGGCACTCCGGCGGCGGCGCAGCTCGGGTGGCGGCGAAGTGGGCACTCCGGCGGCGGAGGGGCTCGGCCGAGGGGTCCCCAAGGTGCGCGCGGGTGTGGAGAGGGCGATGGTGGGGTCGACGAGGCGCAGCGTGGCTCGAGTCGGCGGTAATCGCTCGCCGGAGCCAAATGCGGCGGCGGAGCAGAGTGCGCGTGGCGCGGGGACGAGGGAGCGGCCGAGAAGGAGAGAGGAGGGGTGGGGGAGGTAGTGCGAAGAGAGGGGAGGCCGGTGGGGGCTTTTATACGGGTCGGGGAGGGCTGAGCCGACGGGGATTTCTCGCCGGAGATGGCGCGGGGCGGCAGCGATTGCGGGGGATTAGGGGGAAAGCGGCGCGGGAATGGAGGCATTCGGGCACGGGGATGGCGGGGTGTGGTCGGGGGAGAAGAGAGACAGAGGAAGGAAGGAAGTAAAGCTTGTTGTATGGTCAGATACTCAGTTAGCTATGCTGGCAGGGTTGATGACAAAAAAGAAAGCATCAAAACAAGATTTTATTGACCATCTTCAGCTCAACAATACATTCCAATGGTCCCACACAGGGATAGAAAGTACCAGTGATTAAGCGAAACTCAGCACTAACACTACTACACAAAGGAAATAAAAGTACAAATAAAAGTTACCGGTAATTTCATTTAGGTGAATTAGTAAATTGCATGCAAATTAACACTCATTTAGTGTGCCGGTAGCATTCAGAAAACCTGAAATGTCCTTATAATTTTTTGATCGCGAAGCACAGTTTTGAACCTTTTAAATACACACAACACACTTTAACAGGACGATGAACAGTAATGTTCAGACAAAACAAACAAAGTTTCAGTGTTCTACCGAGACAGCTGAATTGGGGCAATTTTTCTTTGTATTTCTGTTAAAGCAAAATGTCAATGCATGCCGTATAAGAGCTAACAAACTTGGAACGCGCTAACCCACGATCCACAATTACAGGATATTACTAACCGTGCAAAAATCACACGATACAAATCTGGAATGAAAATATTCAGAGAAATGGAAATGCTGAAAGCTTAAACAAACTACAGATTGTTGCTTCCCGCTTGACTCGGTCCTTCTTCAGATACTCCAAGTCAGGGTTATTAACTCACATTCGAAGAATCGAATCTTGGGTGAAATTTCATTTCAAGGAAAATGAGCTCCAGAAATGGCTATATCCCGACAAACAAATATGTACATCCACAAGCAGAATTTAAGACAGACCCATGCAATTCAGCAAGGCTCATAGATGCCCTATTGGATTAGGCCATCAATTACTGTGTCTAATCATAATGGAACATTCCTTCATTTTCATTGAAACTGAAATTTCCATCTCATGGTATCATAATAATTTAGTAAAGTAACTCTTGCTATGTTTTGAGGTTTTCTCTTGCATTAAGTAATAAATCTATTATGCAGGTGTTCTTTTTCTACAAAGAAGCATCCAAGAACGAAAGAGCTAATGGTACATGTTGTGGTTACAGACCAAACAGAGAGAGATGGTAGTGGGGAGTGGGAAGTGTCCTCCTTCCTCCCATAGCCTTTCCTGATATATATGCATATGGGATGTGCTTTTACAGTTATGCCCTTACATCAGTTTATCCCCACTAGGGGTATTTGAGTCATTACATATGTTCTACTCTGGTCTTTATAGTCTTCTAACAGGCCCGCTGGTTTAGGTGGGGCCACCCTACAACAGAGCCTCTCATGGTGAAGGGCTTCACCGGGCGAAGCCATGTGCCGAGTCCTTTGGCCCCCTCCGCCCCTGCGGCTGTGAACGTCCTCGGTTTTGCGTAATCTTAACGTGCCGAGCATCTGAGCGAAGCTCGGTTGGTGTCGAAGCGGTCACGCGCGCTCCGCCCCTACCCTTCGAGCGGGTGGCGGCAAAGTGGCGCCAAGCCGGCAGAGCGCGCGCGCTCCCGCCCCTACCTTCGAGCGTGGCGCGGCCGCACCTGCCGGCGCAGGCGCGCGCGCTCCGTCCCCTACCCTTCGAGCGGGTGGCGTGGCTGGCGCCAAGCCAGCGAGCGCGCTCGCCCCTACCATTCGAACTACATCGAGCCGGCGCGCCAAGCCGCGAGCGCGCGCGCTCCGCCCCTACCCTTCGAGCGGGTGGCGCGGCGGCGCGCAAGCGGCTAGCGCGCGCTCCGCCCCTACCTTCGAGCGGGGCAGCGGCGCGCGCCTGCCGGCAGTAAGGCGCGCGCTCCGTCCCCTACCCTTCGAGCGGGGCGTGGCGCGCCTGCCCAAGCGCGGCGCGCTCCGTCCCCTACCCCGGTTGAGCGGGTGGCGCGTCTTTGGCGGCGCAGAGCGCGCGCTCCGTCCCCTACGCGAGCGGGTGGCGCGGCCGCGCCCAAGCCGGTAGAGGCACGCGCGCCGCCGCCTTGCCATTTGGGGGCTACCGTGACCATGTGGACGGGTAGTGCGCTTTTAATGGTGGCTGGAATTGCGCCGACGCCTGTCTTGGCAGAGGTCATAGTACAGTCTGGCATGCCGTTGTGGGACACGCGGCCACTCGTAATTGGCGCGTCGTGGGATGTGAGCAGCTGCGTGACTGCGACCACCCGCCTCTTTCCCAGGGAAATGGGACACGTGTTGAGGGCGTGGTGGCATTCATGCGCTGCTTGGCCACCTACCGGGCACGCCCCTCTAGGCCCCGGTGATCCTTCTTTCCGATCATGGGTAGTCGAACCGTTGTATGCTTGGTGCATGCGTTTGAAACCGCAGGGAGGCGGCGGGCTTTATAAAGTGCCTTGTTGAGATGGGAGCGCCCCTATCACCTGCCACCTTGCTCGCCTTTTCTCGTCTTTGTCCGTAGCGCCTGCCGCTTGCTTTGCTTCCTTCACCGCGATCGCCGAGCAATGGCCGGTCATGACGACGCCTCCGCCGCCCGGCGGCGATTCCTGCTGGCCGGACGAGGAGTCCCATCCGCTGGGAGTACGCGCTGGTGCCGCGGTGAGCTCACGCGCCAGCAGTGGTGGGATGCCATGGAGCACTCGGGGGCATTGCTCCGTGTACTAGGGAGGAGCCGTAATCAGAAGAGGTGCTGCGGCGACTTGAGCGGGAAGGAAGATCCAAGATCGTAATGGGGCTCGCCTACCTCACCGCGATGAGGCGGGCGAAGCCCGAGCAATGGAGGCGATTGTTTTCGTCGCGTTCTTCGACGCCGGCCGCGAATTCCCTCCACATTGTTTGTGGGCGAAGTCCTACGGCCTACGGGTTGGAGATAGCCCGGTGATGCCAACGCCATAATCCGCTTTGTTGTTTATGCGTGGCGCGATGCGACGAAGAAGCGGCAGCCAGTGCAAGCCTATTCGCCACTCTGCACGACGCACGGTGCCAGTGCCAGAAAGTTGAGGGGGCGGTGTCCAACTTTGGCAACATGGACTTCGTGCTCCGGGCGTCATGTTCGACGTTGTTCCTCGCCCCACCTCCACGGGAAATGGGAGTCCGGTGACGCGGCGGTTGTTCTACTATCTTGTGACCGACAAGAGCGGCTGCAATGCCGAGGTGGGCGATCGCATTCAATAGCTCGCCGAGCCTGAAGGCGGAGGTTGACGATACGCAAAGGCTACAAAGCCTTGTCGGTGTCGCTCATCGGATGAACATGCGTGACCTGGCTGAGGAGTTCACCATGTATGGGGTGGCACCACTCTCCAAGTGGAAGTATCTTTGGGATGGGGCGGCGGCCGTGAGGACGGGTCGAGCCCGCCATGTCCCTTTATACGCCCTCCGCTCCTTGTAAGCCGCCGAGTGCATCTGTATGTACGCCCTTAAACCTGCGTGGTTCCTGCTTGATTGTCTTGTTATCCCCGCGCAGTGACTCGGCAGGAGGACGCGGAGCATGCGGTTGCGGCGCTCCTCGGCCCGTACAAGCTGAAAGAACACCAGATTCGCGAGGCCGCAGTCACCACGGCTAAGCAAGGGCGGGTAAACCGCACCTGCGAGGTTCTGGGCATTGCGGTGCCTGAACGTGCGACCCCGGCGGGAGCTTCCGCAGATGCTCGAAGCCATCACGGTGGTGGCAGTCGAGCAGGGACGCCGTCTTTGCGGCGGCGGACTCGTTCCGCGGCCACCATATGCGACCCTCGCACGTCGGCGGCGGCGCCGCTCGAGGGTCGATCTGCGTCGCGGGCTCGCCTCGGGGCGGCGCTGGGGTGGACAAAGGGCCTTTACGCCGAGCACCGAGGCGCCGCACCCAACTGCGGCCGAACGGCGGTGCCTCCCTTGCGACGAGGGCGCAGAAGGTAGGTGCGACTCCCCTTCGCGCGACTTCGCGAAACTCTCTCCGATCTGCTCGCTCATTCCATCGACCTCAGGAGAGACAAGGTCTCCCGGACGTGAAGGATCGAGCAACGGTGTCTTGCGAAGTCCAAAACTCGCGCGAATGCCCCTCGGTGCTTGTTGCGGCGAGGCGCCGACGCGTCGGTGGCCTCTCGCGGTGGGGCCTGAACCCATTCTCTCGGACTTCCTCCCGCGCTTGGAGATGCCGGCGTCCCCACGGCGGCGCGAGCGCGCGAACAACGGCCTTGACCGACAGCGCCGTCCTCGTCGGGGAGACCACCTAGCACTCGTGACCGCAGCTTTAGAAATAAGGGTAAGTATGCGCTTCGCTGCTAGGGTACCTTTGGCATTTCTTTGAGTCGTTGTTCTGTTAGGCGCTTGCCGCCACCAGCGCTTGACGAGGTCGCGTTCGGGAGCGAAGAGTCAGAGAAGCCGCCTTCGAGCGGCGGACGACGCTTGCGCAGCAAAGGACGAAGAGCTTCGCGCGCTGGAGGGTGACATGGGGGCCGTGCAGCTGGAGGCCGAGGAAGCGCGACTGGAGACCGCGGAAGTCAAGCGTGCCGCAGCTGCTGAACGCGACTCCTTTCTGCAATAGATCGCCGTCCTAGAAGAGGATAAGACCCAACTGGCTGAGTCTGTTGCAGCGAAGAGCGGCGCCTTAGACATCGCGTCTACGTCCGCATGGCGGGCCATGGAGGCTCTAAACCAGGCCCTCCGAGATTTGTGCGTTAATGTACCGAACACTACGCACAGTCCGGAGAACTTGACGGAGACGCTCGAGCTGATCCAAGAAGGGGCGGCGTTGCTCTCGCGGTGCGTAACCTTTGGCGAACATGCAGCTATGTTGGCGCGTGCCTTGCCTCGCCATGCTTCATACTCATGGGTGCGGCACACCCATGCGCTGGTGAATCGCGGCTAGATCTTCCAGCCGGCGGAGGTGATGGTGGGCGTTGTGCGCTTCATCGGGCCTAGCTGCGAGAACTTCCATCGGCGGATCAGGATCGCTTTGGCGAGGCGCGCGAAAGCCGCCGTGTGGCGACGCCGCATGGAGAAGAGGACCCTCTCCGCGGCTTGAAGCGATCTTCCGAGGCCACGATGGCGGTACAAGCTCGCGGGACCGCGCCAGGTTGAGCGGATCGGTCGGGAGGTCGGGGAATGTGTTGTTGCCCATGTTTGTAATCATGGAACCCCCTTATTTTCACAATGAATCAAAGCAACACTGTGTTGTTAGCTTATATTTCGGAGAATGCGTGGGATCGACATCCACGTCTTGTTTATACTTCGAAGAGTACGCACGGAAGCAACGTCTGTGTGTGCATGAGATTCGTGTCTTGTTTATACTCTGTAGAGTGCGCAGGGAAAACATCCGCGTCTTAGTGCGCGCGGGGGCGTCCCCCCGCTGCGTCTTATTTAGAGTCCGTGGACTGGCGCGTGCGGAGGCGAACCTCGACGCTACGACTTCCTTTATAGTCCAGAGACTATCGCGTGCGGAGGTGAACCTCGACGCTACGTCTTATTTAGAGTCCGTGGACTGGCGCGTGCGAGGCGAACCTCGACGCCTTCGACTTCCTTTATAGTCGGAGACTCGCGGCGTGAGGTGAACCTCGACGCCACGTCTTATTTAGAGTTCGTGGATGGCGCGTGCGAGGCGAACCTCACGCTCGACTTTCTTTATAGTCAGGAGATTCTCGCGCGGAGGTGAACCTCAACGCTACATCTTATTTAGAGTCCGTGGACGGCGCGCGGCGGAGGCGAACCTCAACGCTACGACTTTCTTTATAGTCCGGAGACTCTCGCGTGCGGAGGTGAACCTCGACGCTACGTCTTATTTAGAGTCCGTGGACTGGCGCGTGAGGAGGCGAACCTCGACGCTATGACTTCATTTAGAGTCCGTAGACTGGTGCACACGAGGGCGTCCCCCCGCTGCGTCTTCTTTATACTCCGTAGAGTGCGTGCGGAGGCGGACCTTGACGCCACATCTTATTTAGAGTCCGTGGACTGGCGCGTGCGGAGGCGAACCTCAACGCTACGACTTTCTTTATAGTCCGGAGACTCTCGCGTGCGGAGGTGAACCTCGACGCTACGTCTTATTTAGAGTCCGTGGACTGGCGCGTGCGGAGGCGAACCTCAACGCTACGACTTTCTTTATAGTCTGGAGACTCTCGCGTGCGGAGGTGAACCTCGACGCTACATCTTATTTAGAGTCCGTGGACTGGCGCGTGCGGAGGCGAACCTCAATGCTACGACTTTCTTTATAGCCCGGAGACTCTCGCGTGTGGAGGTGAACCTCGACGCTACGTCTTATTTAGAGTCCGTGGACTGGCGCGTGTGGAGGCGAACCTCAACGCTACAACTTTCTTTATAGTCCGGAGACTCTCGCGTGCGGAGGTGAACCTCGACGCTACGTCTTATTTAGAGTCCGTGGACCGGAGGTAAGCAACTTCAGAACGGCAAGCTTTATTGAACTCCCGTTTGCGCGGGTGAGCATCGCGGCAACAAACGATCGGGCGTCGCTACACTTGCCGTGTTGCTGCTAGGCGTAATATCGCCGCAACCTGTCGGCGTTCCATGTGTGGCGGAGAGTCTGGCCCTCGAGCGTGGTAAGACGGTATGCCCCTCATCGTAACGCTTCTAGGACGATGAAGGGACCCTCCCACTTGACTCGGCTTGCCCACGATCTCGCGTAGTGCCATTCGAGGACGAGGTCCGGGCTTGAACGCTCGTGGATATCTGAGCGGTCCCAGCACGCACCGCTATGCATTTGCGTACTTCTCAAGCATGTTGGGTCGCACTCGCCGCACCCGTCAAGGAGATCCAAGGACACACGGCGCTCTTCATCCGTCGCTTGACGAGGACCCTCCGCGAGCGGCCCGATTTCTTGGGCGCCACCGCTTCGTCGCCAAGAGGAGCTTAAAGGCGTGAACCCGTCCGGGCGCGTTGCCGTTGCAGCGGAGGGACCAGAGGACGCCTGTGATGCTCGCTCGGCCACTTGCCCTTTGGCGGCCCGACCGAGCGCTTTTTATGGCGGCCGAGATAGCGCCGTTTGCCCTCTCCACCGCTCCGTTGGACTTGGGGTGCCCCACCGAGGCGAACCGAGCGTGATGCCCATGCCCTCGCAATACTCTTTAAACAAGTTGGCGCCGAATCGAGGCCGTTGTCGACGGTGAGTTCCTCGGCACGCCGAGCGGCATATGATGTTCGCGAGGAAGCGTTGCATGGCGGCGAGGTTACTTTGGCGGGGCTACGCCCGCCATCGGAAAAGTACTCGGTCGACTACCACAAATCGCAGTCCCAGGGCTCGGGAAGCGGTCCTACTATGTCGATGCACCAGCGAGCCAACGGCCACACTCGGGGATAGGATTGAGGTGCGTCGGGGGCCTGCGGATGATGCGGCCCATCCATCGGCACCCCGACACGGCGTCACGAGGTCTCGGGCGTCGATGGCGGCGATCGGCGAGAAAAGCCTTGCCTGAACGCCTTGTCGACCAGAGACCTTGGCGCCAGGTGAGATCTGCCTGCACCTGCGTGGATGTCCGCAAGGAGGTTCCTGCCTTCTTCGGCCGAGAGGCATCGCAAGAGTGGTGCACAAACCCCCTTTTTATAGAGTGCCTCTTCGAACACCTGGAAGGACCTGGTGCGGTGCTGCAGACGCCGTAACTCGACGGGATCCTCTGGTTCGACGATGCCCTGCAGGAAATTGAAGATGGGCTCCTGCCAGTCGCCCTGCGGGATGATGTGGTGTACGATGGCTGCGTCCCGGTTATCTTGCGCGATGGCCGCGTGCGGCAGCACTTCGTAGAACGCCCCATCGGGGGGTAACAGTTGCCGGCTGGCCGCCTTCGCGAGCGCGTCGGCCTGCTCATTCTCCGCTCGGGGGATGGCCTTGACCGTGATACCCAGGAAGTGCCGTTCCCTTGCTCTAACAGCTGCGAGGTACTTGGCCAGCTCCGGGTCCTTGGCTTGATAAGACTTGTCGACATGACCCGCCACCAGACGCGAGTCCGTGCGGACAAGCACTCGCCGCGCCCCGATCGCCTTGAGCTTTCTCAAGCCGAAGAGCAGTGCCTCATATTTGGCTGTATTGTTGGTAGCCGGGAAAGCAAGGCGCGCCGAATACCGTAGGTGTTGCCCCTCGGGCGTGACAATTACAGCGCCTACGCCCGCGCCTGCGACGCCGTAGGCTCCGTCGATGGTGAGCGTCCAGACCGGGTCGTCGTTCTTCTAAACGAGAGAAGCCGACGGGGTCCATTCTGTGAGGAAGTCAGCAAGAACTTGGGATTTGATCGCTGTCCGCGAGGTATAGGTCAGGGAGAACGGGGCAAGCTCGGCAGCCCATTTGCCGATGTGCCCCGTGGACTCCTTGTTGTGTAACATCTCTACCAGGGGAAAGGAGGAAGGCACCCTGATTGGATGGGCCAGAAAATAGTGCCGGAGTTTTCTGGAGGCCATGATCAGCGCGTAAGCGAGCTTCTCGAGCTCCGTGTACCTCGTCTTGGCGCCTTGGAGGGCTTCGGAGATGAAGTATACAGGCCGCTGCGTGGTGCCTTCTTCTAAAACCAGACGGCGCGACCGCCAGAATCGACGCGCGGAGTAAAGCGAGAGGAGCCTGCAGTGCTGGGCGACTAGGGGGGAGACTTGCCAGATGTTTCTTGAGCTCGCTGAAAGCCTCCGCGCAATCGTTGTCCCAACGAAATCCATCACATCCGCGGAGTGTCTTAAAGAACGGCAAGCCCTGCTCCGCCACCCTAGACAGGAAATGACTTAGGGCTGCCATGCGGCCCGCTAGCCTCTGGACCTCCCTCGTCGTCTTGGGTGGCTCCATACCCAAAATGGCGTCGATCTTGTCGGGATTCGCCTGGATACCCTGGCCGGATACGAGGAACCCCAGGAGTTTGCCCGCCTGTACGCCAAAGATGCATTTGTCGGGGTTGAGCTTGATGCCGGCCTTTCTTAGGTTGTCGAAGGTCTCCTGGAGGTCCCGGCCGTGCTGCGCGAGGTGTCGAGTCTTGACTACCACGTCATCGACGTAGGCCTCCACGTTCCTCCCGAGTTGGACGGCCAAGGCGAGCGCAACGAGACGGGTGAAGGTAGCGCCTGCATTCTTCAAGCCAAAGGGCATCCTGACGAAGCAGAAAGTCCCGATCGGCGTGATGAAACTGGTCTTCTCCTCATCATCTTCAGCCATGTAGACTTGATGGTAACCTGAATAGGCATCCAGGAAACTCATTAATTCGCACCCGGCGGTGGCATCGACGAGTTGATCGATGCGCGGCAAGGGGTAGTTATCCTTTGGACACGCCTTGTTGAGCGCCGTGAAGTCGATGCACATACGCCAGGCCCCGCTGGCCTTCTTGACTATCATTGGGTTAGCGAGCCACTCGGATGGTGGACTTCGCGAACGACCCCGGCTCGAGAAGCTTCTCCACCCTCGCCTTGGCCGCTTTGCCGATCCACCGACATGCGCCGCAGCCTTTGCTTGACCGGCTTGGCGTCGGGGCGGACCGCCAAGCGGTGTTTGATTACTGCTCGATTAACGCCCTTGAGGTCTTCAGGAGACCATGCAAAGATGTCGGCGTTATTTTGAAGCACTTGGAGCAGATCTCGTTCGACCTCCGGGGGGAGCCCCTCGCCGATGGACACAAATTGCCCCTCCTCCTGGAGCGGCATCTTCTTGACTCCGCCCTTGGGCCGAGGCGTGGCGCCCACCGGGCGGAGGCCCTCACCGAGGGCGCCGAGAGGGCATGTACCGGCGATGCAGACTCGGTTGCCGGCCTCCGCGCGCTGGCAGTCTCGTCACCGAAGATAGTGATGACGCCCTCTGGACCCGGGAGCTTCATACACAAAAAGGCGGGGTGTGTAATCGCCTCGAAAGAGTTGATGGTAGGTCGCCCAAATATGGCGTTGTACGAATGCGGGATGTCCACGACGTCGAAGATGACATGCTCGGTCCGGATATTGCCCTTGTTACCCTCCTGGCGGAACGTGACCGGGAGGGACACATACCCTAATGCCTGCAGCGGTTGGCTTCCGAAGCCTTGAAGGGGAGCTCCTGGCTGCTCTAGTCGGCTGCGAGGGATTCCCATGCGGTCGAGGGCCCCTGCGATCAGAACGTTCGCGGAGCTTCCCCCGTCAACAAAGACGCACCTGACATCGTAGCGTGCTATGTGGGCTGGATGACCGAGGGTCTTGGTGAGGTACTCCACTCCTCTAGCATCATTCGGTCGAAGGTGATGTTACTGGCGGCATCCACAAGCGCGGCTGCCCCAAAGGCCCGAGGCGAGGACCCTCCGGTGATGACGCCACGCGCGGCACCCGTGTCCTCTCGCGGCGCTCGCGGGAGGTTGCTCCCGGATAATGCTCCGAAGCCGGCAAGGGGCCGGGAGGGTGAGCACAGGATTCACCGTCGCGCGTCGCAGATTTCATGACAGCGGCGCCGCGCCTCCGTCGCGGTGATCGCTGTAATCGTGCACCTTGCACCACTTGCCGTAGTCCAAAGGCTCTTGTTCCGTGCGGGGGCGCTCGTCAGACCCAAGTCCGGCTTCTCGTCCTCGGCCCCCTCCTCCCGGATGGGGGCCGATCCTCGAAGGACGCTCCTGATGCCGAGGCCATGATGGGCCCTTTGCTGCCTACGCTGGTGGCGCCGAGGCTTGTGCTTGCCCTTGAGCGAACCTTCCTGCTCTCGGTGCGCGCGCCCGGAGTGTCCTCCTAGGTTGTCGACCACGGGCCGCTCCGGAGGCGCCGGCTTCCTCGAGCGGTGGGCCCTTGGCGGGGGCGAGGTCGAGGGTGGGGGTACTGCATCTCCGCGCTTCTTCCTCGGTCCGCACGTATCCGTACATTGCGTCGAAGAGCTCCTCGATTGCCGCCTCACATACGCGCGCAAAGCCGCCCGGGTCCGTCTCGCCTTTGTCTGGCTCGATGATACTGGGTAACTTGATCCCGCCCCGCCCGCGAGATCCCGCCCCGTCGGTTGCCCCGTCGCGGCTTCCTACCATCAGCCGATCCGCACGACCGGTGGGCGTCGCGACGAAGGTGGCCGGAGTAGACGTCGTCGCGTTGGTGGGGTCGGTTGTCGTCGTCACGGTGGCGGGGTCGGTTGCCGTCGCCGCGCGAACGCCGACGCTCACGCCCGCGACAGCCGACGCCGAGGCCCTGGTGTTCACGTGTCGCTCCGACCCGACCGTCTTCCTTCCCTTCGCCGCCGTCGATAAAGCTTTTTTCGTTGCCGTCTTCTTCTTCGATCTTCAGGCTTGTCCTCGTCCTCCCCACGGACAGCGCCAACTGCTGTGGTTACAGACCAAACAGAGAGAGATGGTAGTGGGGAGTGGGAAGTGTCCTCCTTCCTCCCATAGCCTTTCCTGATATATATATGCGTATGGGATGTGCTTTTACAGTTATGCCCTTACATCAGTTTATCCCCACTAGGGGTATTTGAGTCATTACATATGTTCTACTCTGGTCTTTATAGTCTTCTAACAGGCCCGCTGGGTTTAGGTGGGGGCCACCCCTACAACAGTACACCTTTTCATTTTGTAAACCATTCTTGTTTTATGTTCAGTTTATTTTGCTAACTTTTGTACGTTTTTCTTCATTTGCATAATTTTGTATAGTTTGTAATGGCAGCCACATATTGACAAATGTTTTTTGTTGTATCCATGGTTCAATGCTAAATAAACAAATATCTCCTTGGGTTGGCAGGATATCCTCTTGAAATAGTAGCTTAGTCTATAACTTGAAGCAGTTCCATGGGGCCAACATATTCAGGGCCAATACTTTGCAGTTGTTTGGCAGCATTATTATTTGAATTCTGTAATGTGGTTAGTAGCAAGGGATTGTTTTGGTCACAATATGCCCTTAAGCAGACAAGCACTTACAAAAGGCATTGCAAAGGATGGACTTTGAAATGGCATATTTTCAAGATGCACATAGTTCTTCTTGAAATCATACCATGATTTTCAAGATTTTATGGGTGCATATATAAATTATCCACACTGCTTGAGTTTAGTCTGCTATTCTGGAGCTAAACTCCAATGAACTGATGTATATTTACAAAAGCAAACACTCACTGGATTTTACGATATAGAAAACTTGCTACACTTTTACTTTAGTACACATACATTTTAGGTATGCATTTAAATCAAACAACATTGGAAATGATCATTCCATTTACATCCATTCAGCACACATTTCATCAATGCTATTCCTAGTATTATATAGGAAAAACATCTCTCAGATGGAATTATGACCTCAAAATTCGTGCACAAGTCTCAGATGTGCATGCAATTGCATTCAACTTTCCACACTAGGCAACTACGCAAGAAGAAAAACCACCAAGTAAATCATTAATTTACAATTAGCGGTGTCATATTTCATAATCCACATTGCTAGGTAAACAAATTAAAGGTTGTAAGATCAAATAGGAAAAAGACACTATCCAAAATAGTCATATTTAAACCAATCAATTCCACATTAGTGTGGCGATTAATCGTAATCAACTATCGCACAAGCGGTATCGATTTCGAAACATGAGCATTTTCTAATTGGCCGCTCCATGAGATCTGCTCATAGATCAATCAGATACAAATGTGGACTTTTGTTAATTGCTTTATGATGAGTTCCGGCACAGCTCCACTATATAAGTTCTGACACAAGTTGGACAAGGTAGCTTTACCAGACAAATAATTTGTAATACAAATAGCTTAGATCAAAACTACCTAACAGAAGATATGTCATGCACTTCCAACAAAATCTCAGCAATGGTACATATGAAACTAAGGCTTGTGGGAATAGTATATGAAACAAAACAACTGACAAGCACTGAAATTACAAAGTACAAGCTGTGCACAGGATACATGAACATAAACAGAAAATTAGCTGCCAATCTTTTACTGTTTTGATGTAGTAAGAATGGTAGTGTTAGTTTTTGGTTGGTCTAGTCTGTTGTTTGTTTTTCATGCCTATGTTCATGCTATGAGAAACTTGTACCGTTCTATCTTGTATCCCCGCAGTGGATGTTGATGGAGCTATTCTTGACAATGGTTGTGTTTCATTGCGCTTTTTATCTTGACAATGGTTGTGTTCTGTTTGCATGAAAGTAAGGAATTACGGTAGCATTCTGCCCTTGTTTGAAAAAATACGGCATTAACCCCTGTCTGTTTAACTTCCTGCTGAGTTGTGTTATTCCTTTAGTTTGCTTTCATTTACTGCAGTTAACTTGGCATGATCAGAACTTCATTGAAACACATGAATTACTCATATTTTTAGGATCCATTAAACTAATGTTTTTAGGTCAACTTTAATTCTTTGAAATTTATCCCCTAATTAAGCATTGATACTGAGTATTGCAATGAGTTTAGAAC
Organism: Dendrocalamus sinicus; assembly: GCA_036346575.1. Classification (NCBI taxonomy): domain Eukaryota; kingdom Viridiplantae; phylum Streptophyta; class Magnoliopsida; order Poales; family Poaceae; genus Dendrocalamus; species Dendrocalamus sinicus. The sequence goes on from JAYEVI010000286.1 coordinate 167,931, forward strand.
CTGAAGGAAATATGACCACCCATTATCAGATCTTGGGATGAAACCTACTACCAGCAGAAAGTGAACAAAGCCTTACATTCATTAATTTGAACTATCTCTTTTCTACATGGAATGTGCAATCCTATATCAAGCATGTACCAAATAATGATGGCCAAGGATAAATGATTGTCAAGCTAATTATGTAAATTCCGCATAAGAAATAAAATAGCATACTTGACCTGTTTGACTGAGGCTGCTTGGTACAGCAGTATCCAAGCTAGAGTTAGTACAACTTCAACAAAATTAGTGGATTTGAAAGCTAGGGTTTATGTAGTACAACTTCAACAAAATTAGCATTTCAGTCATAATCATACACAGAGCCTCTAAGACCACCCTTTTTCAGCCAACAGCTCAAAATTGGGAAATGTTACCACAAATGATATGTCTAGCACAAAGTTCACAATGGCCACAACAAATACATTTGATATACATGTACCATTCCCCCTATCATAATATGGAACATACATACAAATGGGCTACTCTTTTGTTTTGTCTGTAGTTCTTTCCATGATATATGGGTATTGAGCAAAATTGAGAAATGTTGCGACAAACCTACTTGTTGTAGAACATATGTCTAGCACAAAGACCACAGGGGCCACAACAAAAAAGGTAAGGTTGTAACGAACAAAACACACTTAGTCAAAATATCTGCGATGTGTACTAGTGTCTCGTTGGAGTTTAGGAAAGTAAGAATACCCATTAATAAATTATGTTTCTGGAGTCAAAATAGAACCTGATGGCCATTCATAACCGCTATTTAATTTCTTACGCACTATACCAATGCATTTGAGTAACAGATCTTATGGTTTCAAATGGAAATGCACTATATCCACAACATGGCAAAGAAAGAAAAAAAAGGACCGATTGCCTTGAGCATTCATGAAAACAACCCTAGCAAAACAGACCTCACATGAAGGGAATTGAACAGCCTCACCTTGTCGCTATCGTAGCAAAGAAATGAAATAGATGTTCCCTTCGAATCCTTCCTCCGTCAGAGACTCAAGCACCAGTGATTTTGCAATATGAGCAAGAAACAGTAGCAGGTAAGAATAGTTGGGAGACCGAGAAGAACATAAGAGAAGAAGCTAAAAAGGAGAACGAGAGGAATAAATACCTAAAGGCAACCGTCATTCAAACACGTCCGTGCTTGCAACTGCCATATCTTATGCCACGATCGGCCACCACAACTGCCATATCTTGTGTATCACTTTGTAACTGCTGAGGCTGCAGCTACTCTGGCCCCGCCTTGCTCTCAGCTGATGCACACCACAACCCACGCCGGTGAGGACTGTGGGCGGCGGTGACTTGGAAGTGGGGGCGGCGCTGCGAGGCGACGTGGCGTAGCTCCCGCATCTGGCGTAGCTGATGCGGCTGCGGCGGGGGAGGGACGATGGGAGGGGGAGATACGAGGAGAGGGGAGAGTGGCGGCGCGAAGGAAGGGGAGAGCAGCAGATATGAGCGGCGGCATTGCAGGGGGCGTAGGGGGGCTGATGCGGCTGCGGCGGGGGAGGGACGGTGAGAGGGGAAGGGATGGGGGGAGGGGAGAGTGGCGGCGTAGAGGAAGAGGAGAGCTGCAGATATGAGCGGCGGCGTTGCAGGGGGCGTAGCGTGGGGGGCTGATGCGGCTGCGGCGGGGGAGGGACGTTGAGAGGGGGAGAGACGGGGGGAGGGGAGGGTGGCGGCGCGGAGGAAGGGGAGAGCAGCAGCGCCGATCGGGACGGTGGGAGGGGAGACGAATCTGAGAGGAGACATGGCGTGGAGCGGTGGCGCGGAGAACGAGGGAGAGGAATCTGTGGGGAGGAGGCGCGGTTCGGCGTGGAGGAAGGGGAGAGCGGCGACGTCGCCGATCGGGACGGTGGGAGGGGGAGACATGGTGTGGAGCGGCGCGGAGAACGGTGTAGATGAATCGGTGGGGAGGAGGCGCGGTGCGGGATGGAGGGGAGAGCAGCGGCGCCGATCGGAGGAAGGGGATGCGCGAGCAGAGTGTCAGCGCGGAGAACGCGAGGAAAACGGAGGAGAGATTCGGTGGGAGGAGGAGGCCCACACGTCGGCGCGTATGTGTCTGTGAGGGGATCGGGGAGAATGGACGGACTGCCACCAACTCCAATTTTTAAGTAGTAGAGATTAATTTGAAATTAATTTTTTTTTCAGAAAGCGAATTTTTGGGATGTTACATTGAGGTGGTCACTCTAACTAAGGAGTGTAGCGCGATCATTCAGAATAAGCTACCTCTAAGCTAGAGGACCCTGGTAGCTTCTGTATTCCATGCATCATAGGCTCCAAGAACTTTCGTGCTCTTTGTGACTTAGGTTCTAGTGTCAGTGTCCTTCCCCTCTCAGTTTGTGACGCACTCCCGTTGGGCGATCTGCAGCCAACAGCCATGACATTGCAGTTGGCTGATCGCACTTATCGTCACCCAGCTAGTATTTTAATGGATGTCCCTGTGGTTATTGGCACTTTTGCCTTCCCTGTGGACTTTGTTGTCCTAGAGATGGAGGATAGAAGTGAACCTGTCATTCTTGGGAAACCTTTTCTAGCCACTACTAGTGCTGTCATAGATGTCAAGGATGCCAAGCTTACTCTCCAATTTGGTCAAGAGAAGCTAGCATTTTATATGAGGCACCCTACTCACCTTCCTCACTGTCCAGATCAGTGTTTGTCTCTTGATTTGGTTGACAAATGTGTAGTTGAAACATATGAAAATGTTGAGGAGGTGGCATCATTTGAGGATGAAAGGCTTATTATGCATAATGAGTGCACTGCTGTAGATTCTTATCATGTGGCACCCATTGATGCTCCTGTAGAGCCTTCCTACACCCCAGACCTTAGATAGCCCTCAGCCCCAAAGGTAGAGCTGAAACCACTTCCTAAACATCTAAGATATGAATTCCTAGGACCAGATCAGACCTTTCCTGTTATTGTGAGTGATCATTTAACACCTTTAGAGGCTGATCGACTCCTTGAGATCCTTCATAGATATCGAGCTGTCATTGGATATTCGATAGATGATATGAAGGGCATTGATCTAGCTACTTGCATCCATCGTATTCACCTTGATGATGATGCTAAGCCTACTCGTGAGCACCAGCGTAAGCTTAATCCTCATTTGCAAGAGGTTGTCAAGAAAGAAATCCTAAAGCTACTTGGTGCCAACATCATTTACCCCATTTCAGATAGTCAGTGGGTCAGTCCCATTCATGTTGTGCCTAAGAAAGGGGGCATAACAGTGGCTGCCAATGAAAAAGGTGATTTGATTCCCACAAGGACTACCACGGGCTGGCGCATGTGTACTGACTATAGGAAGCTCAAGAAGGCCACTCACAAGGATCACTTCCCTTTGCCTTTCATTGATCAAATGCTAGAGAGATTAGCCCGTCATTCTTATTTCTTGAGAGACCATGTGGAGAGGAAGAACCGTACCTTGGTCGAGATGGCCAGGACGATGCTTGATGAGTACTCTACACCGCGGAAGTTTTGGGCTGGGGCTATAGCCACCGTGTGCCATGTTTCGAACAGAGTTTTTCTTTGGGCTCACTTGCACCGCACTTCTTATGATTGAGATATGGGCGAAAGCCCAATGTATCTCATTTTCGTGTGTTTGGTTGCAAGTGTTTTATCTTGAAGTCCGGGAACCTAGATATGTTCGAGTCACATTCGTTTGATGGGATCTTTCTGGGTTACTCGACTTCTTCGCGGGCTTATCAGGTTTGGAATTGCGAGTCTAGTAAGATGGTAGAGACCTGTGAGGTGACCTTTGATAAGGCTAGTCCGGGGACTAGGCCCGACATCTCAGGTTCTTTAGAGCAGTCCGAGCCCATCTTTGTGGATGATGAGAACGATGGAGACAAGGGTTGTCTACCTGATCCAGTCCCTCATCCTCCCCTTGAGGTGCCTTCTTCCACCGCACCTCGAGGTGATCAGCCCATGCCTTCTGCTTCTTCAGGAGCTAGTGGCTCTGTTCCTACCTCGCCAGCTCATGAGGTAGAAGCCACTTCTTCATCTCATCCTGGACCTCCTAGACATATCCAAAAAGACCATCCTTCTGAGCAGATTATTGGAGACCTGTTTGAGCGAGTCACTCGTTCAAAATCTGGCATGTCTTAATTCTGTCTCCATTCTGCCTTTGTTGCCTCCTTTGAGCCCAAGGACGTTTGTCATGCTCTCTCTGACGAGTCTTGAGTCAATGCCATGCATGAGGAGCTAGAGAACTTCGAGAGAAACAAGGTCTGGTCGCTTGTTGAGCCCCCACGAGGTCACAATGTCATGGGACTAAGTGGGTGTTCAAGAACAAGCAGAGTGAGGATGGTGTGGTTATTCAAAACAAGGCTAGACTGGTAGGGGTTCTCCCAGGTTGAGGGTCTAGAATTGAAGCCATTACAATCCTGCTTGCCTTCGCAGCTTCTAAGGGTTTCAAGCTTTACCAGATGGATGTCAAGAGTGCCTTCCTCAATGGCTTTATTGAGGAAGAAGTCTATGTGAGACAGCCTCCAGGTTTCGAAAACCCTAAATACCCAAACCATGTCTTCAATCTTTCCAAAGCATTGTATGGACTTAAGCAGGCCCCCAGAGCTTGGTATGAGAGGCTTAAGTCCTACTTATTGAGTCATGGTTTTGAGATGGGTAAAGTGGACAAGACCTTGTTCATCCGCCGGCATGGCACTGATCTTCTGCTCGTCCAGATTTATGTGGATGACATCATCTTTGGCGGGTCCTGTCATGCTCTCGTTTCCCAGTTTTCCTATGTCATGAGTGAGATGAGCATGATGGGCGAGTTGAGTTTCTTCCTTGGCTTCCAAATCAAGTAGACTCGGGAGCGTACCTTCTTGCATCAGCGCAAGTACACTCGAGACCTCCTGAGACGCTTCGATATGAGTGATGGTAAGCCAGTGTCCACTCCTATGGCTATATCAGCTTCACTCGACCCAGATGAGGATGGCGAGACAGTTGATCAGAAGGAGTATCGCAGCATGATTGGCTACCTCGAGACCAGACATACACTTCTCCGTGTGTTTTTGTGCTCGATTTCAGGCTTCTCCTCGCGTATCTCACCATCAGGCGGTGAAGCGCATTCTTCAGTACCTTCGAGCTACCATTGACTATGGTATCTGGTACTCTTCCTCTTCTTGTCTTCCCTTGAGAGCCTACTCGGACGCAGACTTTCTCGGGGTGTAGGATAGATAGGAAGAGCACTTCCGCACCTACCAATTCATTGGCACTTCTCTCATTTCTTGGTCTTCGAGCGATGCACCGTGTTGCACTGATCCACCGCAGAGGCGAGTATGTTGTCTGCAGCGATTCTTTGTAGCAGTGCTCTGGATGGTCTCGACCCTGCGGGACTTTAGATTAGTTATCGACAGTGTTCCACTCTTTTGTGATAACACTTCTGCGATTAACATTGCTAAGAACCCAGTACAGCATTCTCGGACCAAGCATATTGATATTCGCTATCACTTCCTTCGAGACCATGTAGAGAAGGGTGACATAGTGCTCCAGTTTGTGGAGAGTGACCACCAGTTGGCTGATATCTTTACCAAGCCTTTGGATAGCTCTAGGTTTTCAGCTTTGCGGGGAGAGCTTGGGGTGGTTTGTCCTTACGGACTGTTGTGAGGGGGAGCTTTGTGCTTTACTGTTTTATTATATTAATTATGCTCTTACTCGTTTCTATTGCATTGCATATGGGTGCACTGGGTTTAGTTCTTCTAGCATATGTATTATCCTGAATGTCGTTACGGCGTAAGTTTTTAAAGCAATCGCGGAGTCGCCGGTTTTTTGGTAAATCACGAGAAGGGAAAAATAGAAATTGTAGAATAGTATAAAATGGATAAAATAAATTAAAAACCTAGAGTGGGCTGCTAGGGAGTGGGCCGACCGCCTGGGCCAAGGCCCAAGGGGGTGGCCGCACCCGCAAGGCTGCACCCCCCTAACCCTAGAGCCCTTCCCCCTTTTCTCCCAAGCCAGCCGCCACCCCCTCCCCTTTCTTCCCCCTGTGGCCGCCCCCTCCCAGGAGATTGGCGCCCCCCCATTGCTGCTGCCCTTGGAGCCAAGGAGAGGAAGGAGAAGGAGAAGAAGGAAGGAGAAGGAAAAGAAGGAAGGAGAAGGAAGAAGAAGAGGAGGAGGAAAAAAAGGGGTGATCCCTCATCTAGGTAATTTTTCCCCCATCCCAAACCCTCTGTTTTTCTGAATAATTAGGGTTCTTGGCACGGATTTTGAAGGGGATTAATAGTTTAATTGCCCGATTAGAGATTGTTTGCTGTATGCCTGTAGATTGATTCGCACAGCGCGTCTGTTTGTGCGGTTTCGACCCATCAAACGATTTTTCCTGTGGATCTTCCCAAAAGGAAAATTGTAGAGGGGTTCCAGACCTATCTCCTGTTTTTGTTTTAGAATTTGTGGCTGTGGGATCGGAGAGTAACAGGGTCGGGAATACCGCTGTCTGTCAGGGGAACAGATTGGGATAGACTGTTATTAAACAGTGATTTAGAGGTAGTAAATGATTTTTATGATCATGGCTGCAATTTAAAAAGTTGTAAGGAATTCAGAATTCTAGCTTCTGTATAAAAATTATATTTTTTGGACCCTTGTACTGTTGTTGGTATGCATTTGAATCTTGCTGTCCAGTCTGACAGAACAGAGAATTTCCTCTGTTTAGTGCATTAAATTACACCTAGCGATGATCAAAATAAAAATGTGTGATCTACATAAAAAATGTAGGCATTCAAGTGATGAATCCAGAGATATATCGTTTGCTGTAATTGGATTAATATTTTTTTAAAGATACAAAAATGTTAAGCAGCACCGCTGCAGTGGGTAGTTTGTTGAATTATGGAGCGGAGAGGAGTTTGCGCGGGTTCGGGGTTCCAGCGACGTTTTTAATTATTAAGTCGTGTTTGTATGCTGTAGCTTTGTGCTGAGAGATGCCTTTTGGACAGGTGGTTTTGTCCCTGAGCGCTCTTGATTTGCTTCGCTTCATCGGTTGAGGCAAGTAAACGTAGCAGATGTGCTACTGTTTAACTCGTTAATTATTCTACCCTCACATTAATTAATTCTATTAATTGGTGATGCTATGTCTTTGTTACATGTTTCCTTAACGTGGTCTTGATGGTAGTATTTTTATGAATTCAATTGCTTATGATCTTGATGGATTAATTGTGGATATGCGGGATTGATTTTGGTGAATCTATATAGTTGTGGGGTAGAACCCTTTACGAGTATATTGTGGTCTAAGTGGTAGTATTCTTAGTGAATACTTGTGGTTGTGATGGTAGCAATCATTGATCAATTGATATGTTTGGATAATTTGCTCGTAATCATGTGGAAATTTGTTTAGTGTGCTATTGCGGAATATGAAAACAAATATGTGGTGGATATGTGGTTGTGGATATATTGTGAGCATGTTGATGCTCCTTTGAGGTTGGAATTCATGTGGTTTATGATTATCATATCATTCATATCATATCATGATATTTGCATATGTGGATGTCGCCGCACCTAGCCGCGATCAGTGCTTGAGTCTGACATCGTATATTGCCGTAATACGATGCACCTCTTATCCCGCTGGGAAAGAGTGATGTGGAGCATAGCATGAAAGAATTCATATGCATTGCATTGTGGAAAGATCATTTGCATACATATGCAATATATTGTGGTGAAATTACTTTGTGGAATATTCAACTTCATAGTTGTAATGTGGAATATACAACTTCATAGTTGTGGTGTGGAATTGGCTCATGTGAGCTATTTGTGGTATGAGGATTGTGGATATGGTCGTGAAATGGGGTTCGTTCCTTGTGTATGGTAAGGGTTGTCATTGTGGCATGAGATTCTTTTCTCTTGTAGTAATTGTTGATAGCAATTGTGGATGTGAGAAATAATAAAGTATTGAAGTAAAACATACATATGCTTTATTGTCTTTGGTAGTGGTAGTGGTTGAGGTTTTAAAGTAGTCAAATAAGATTTATTTGCTAATGCTTTACCGTCGTTGATGTGATTTGAGGTTGAGGATATAAACATTGTTATTTGTGGAAGATTAAATGTTGATGATTAAACTATTGTAGTTTAATTAGCCTATTAAACAGTTTGCTTGGTGAGATTTTATCTCACCCTTGTTTCCCCTCCCTACAGGTGGACTTTGAGCATGCATGGGAAGGGTAGAGCGGCACCACACTAATGCACGTGAATCATATTTTTATGCTGTAATAAAGTTGAAAGGATTCTAGACCTTTGCATAGCTTTGTTTACATTAACTTAATAATGTTAAATTTGTGAACTATGTTTTAGATTAAAATGTTGGAGGATGTTCTAAACATTGAATTGTTATCACTATCCTGTTATTCCTTAGTTGTTTATGCTTCCGCTTATACTATCTTGTTTAGTATTGTTGCCAGTTTAATTTATCTTGTAAATTGACTAGTTGTGCTGTGGTTTTAGTGGCATCCCAGGGTAATGTGGGTCCTAGGGTGTTACAACATAGGCTAGAGTGGTTCTCTTGTCTAGCTGCTTAGACTTCTTGCTCTTATCTTATGATTCTAGGATGCTGCTTATTAGCTGGTTCTCTTCTTACTAGGTTGAGCTTACTCACTGCTTGTAGGTTCTAGCGAGGGTTGGGCCACTCTCGGTTAGACAGGGTACGTGTTTGCTCCTCAGTGTTTTGGAGGTTCAGTTGATAGTCCTGGAGTCATATGGTAGATGAGAGTCAGTCTGAGCCATAGTATCCTCTACATCTTGTCTACGCTTTAAGGACTGCCCTTTCGGATTTTCTTTGCCAGCTTCTCGTATTTATTGCTTTGGTTCAGGGGGAGTTCATTTGGGAGCTTCTGGAGCTTAATATTGACATAACTCAACTTGAACTAAAAGTTGCATCTCATGTTGAGGGGGAGCTGGATTTTCTTGCATTTTCAGCATTTCTGCATTGTAATATAACTGCATGGAGCCTTGTTTATTATCCACTTATGACATGTTTACAATGCTTTACACCTTGCCAGGACTTGTGATTATTTGCTAGATTTATCATGACTTCATATGTGTAGACTAGCTTTTGCCATGATAAGTTCATTAAAATTGCGCAACTTGAATTAAAACTTGTCATGCTAGCTCTCGAGATTAGTCTTTCTCTAGTTATCCTTTTATGATTCATGCCATGTTAAATAGGCTGAGTTGAGTCTTGAATCTTTGTTGAGCTTTTAGATCGAGCTGTGCTAGTTCTTGATGATGCATAAGTTAGTACAATCTTTTATGGATGCAAAAAGATCTCTTTTGTGCGAAAAAACTGATCTCACAAATTCTTTCTCATGAGATGGCTTGTCGTTGCACAAGGCATGAACTCAGGAGGAGTTTTGGATGACCAAGATCATCTCCTTAAGCTTCTTGCTTGGAGTGGTCGCATAAGGCTTGAGATCTAGCACATGATAAAACAAAAATCTGGTTGGCAACAATCATGAGATTTCTAAAGAAAAACTTACATTTGTGCTCTGTTTGCTAAAATTACAAAGATTACAAGAACTTAAACAAATGTTTCACTCTTGAGCCTGTAGCACTCTAATATGGCTCAATACTAGCTTCTTAGTTCCGCTTAGCTTATTGACATGGTTTGCATCTTCCTTGGATACCTCTAGCTAGACTTTGATCATGGATGACTTAACATGCTCACAAATTGCACTAAATTTCAGATTGTCATCTATTTGGTTTAGCTGGCTTATATATATCCTGTCATGATCTAGATAGCATTCTATTGAGTTATGGCTTGATGTAATACTTAATGGTCATTTTGGATAATTCTCATGGCTCTAAATGCTTAGAATAATCAAACTTCAGCCATTTCATCCATTTCCATGACTTGTCCTCTTCCTTGCATCCTTGATGTGTTTATTGCCAAAAGGGAGAGAATAGTGGTAGAAAAAGCCATTTTGGGAGCTTTGAGGAAAACTTGTTCTTTCTCTTGCTTTGAGGAAAACTTGTTCTTTCTCTTTCTTTTGCTCCTTGTGTCGACATGGTCATTAGCTTCATTTTCTTCCTTTGGACCATGTTTGACTTCTTTCTTGCATTTCAAACTTAACTTTGCGCTTTTTCTGGGTTTGTCAATATACTCATCAAGGAGGAGATTGAGAGACCATGTGGAGGTCATCCCATGTGTATGATGAGTAATTGACATCGGTTTAGGAAAGTCGAGTTTGATTTGGTTGGTTCGGTCCTTGACGTTGCGTGGTGCAATCGGGCTCGGTCGGACTTGGTCAAACCTGGTCAAAATGGTTAGGATGCATATTATGTCGACTTGTCAGGTTTGGGCTCTTTTCATGCTTAATGTGGTTCATTAATGCATTTGTGCTTACATGTATCGAGCGGTGCTATTTGATGTGTTTCTTGTCTGTGTTGGCTGCAGGACGTCGAGGCGGAGTCGTGGCGAGACACGAGGTAACCGGACTAGACACGGGCGGTGTTGAGGTCAGAACGTTCGAGATGTGTCGAAGACGGCGGAGACTCGAGGTGGTTGCGAGGCTTGGACGACAAGGAGAGCGGAAGCTTCCCGGAAGGTGCAGGAGGGGCGAAATGGTAATTTCACGAGGCTGTAAAAGCGGGAGCGGACTCCGTTCAGGTTTAGCGGGCGTAACGGGTTGGAGACCCGTTAGCCAAGGGCTATAAATAGGAGGGAGTTGCTGCATGCCCCCTTATGGCTTTCGGAGAGAGTTAGGGTTTGCTAGAGTCAAAAGAGGCTTTGTGAGTTTGTGTTGGCTTTAGACTTTAGTTGGTGAGGCTTTAGTGGTTGAGAGCAGGAGGTGAACAGAGGGTGTTCTGTGTCTCCTTCGATGTGTTCTTGAGTCTCCTCTCCAAGAAGCATGTAGAGAATGTGTGAGTTCTTGAGATGGAGAGGGAGAGGATGAGTTGAGAATCCATGTAATCATTCCTCTTGTTCTAATGTCCATGCGTATCGGGACTCCTCTGTCATCCTTTTGATTCCATGAATGAAACTCTGAAGTTTATTCTGTGTTCATGCTTCTGTTCTTCGTTCCTCTCATTTTGGGTGATTTCTTGACTTTCTTGATTTCTTGTTGTTTGTTGCTGGGGAGTGCCAAAATGGGTTGCTCTGTGATGGGATGATGCCTCAAGATCATTTGATCAATTTTCCCAAGAGCAAACCTTGTTTAATCTCAGTTTTTGCTTTTCGGGCTGCTTTGTTCATATTTTGCATTCCTAGGGTTTTGGTGTGAATCTCAATTCCCTTCTTGAGATGGCATGAAATTTGGCATGTTGAATCCTAATGCTATTAAGTAGGTACCCTCAAAGTTTCATGGCCAAGGGATCAAAGATTGGGGAGTAATTTGGTTTTTGGCCCTCTCTCTGTAGAAGTTCAGTTTTTGGCCTTTCTAGGGTTTGAGGTGATTCTTGTTTTCCCTTGAGAGGTAGTGCCCAGATTTGAGTCTCAGGATCTCAAGGTTATTCCCTAGTTAATCTCTCAGTTTCATTCTTAAAGGATTAGAGATTAACCGGGAATTTGGATTTTTGGGCAGCTCTCTGTAAGTTTTAGGTTTTTGCCTCAAATCCTTAATTCTTGGTTATGAGTTAGATTTCTTTGGTCTCCTAGGTTTCTCTCGCTATTGTAGCCTTTTCTTTGCTGTTCTGGGCCAAAAGGAATAGGGAGAAACCCCAAATTGCACTGGGATTCGAAGTCAGATTGCTCTGCAGTTTATTGTCTATTTTTCGGACTTCTCTGCTCTGTCATCAGGTTAACCGGTCAGACCGGCCTTGACTTGGCGGTCAGACCGCCCAACGTGAAGCGGTCAGACCGGCATTACCCAACCGGTCAGATCGGCGGCATGCAAGCGGTCAGACCGCTCCATGCATTGCGGTCTGACCGCTCCATGCATTGCGGTCTGACCGCCCAAGCGATGAATCTCTTATCTGACTTTTGTTTTTCTTGTTTCTTGGTTGTCTTGCCTTCTCTCTTTTTGTTTGAGGCTTCTGTGAGTTCTTGAAGCCCTCTTCATAGCTCTGTAGCTACCGGAGAGGAGTCTCTTTTAGAGTAATTTTGAGGGGTTAGTTTTTCAATAATTGACATTCACCCCCTCTGTCGCCATTTCGGTCCAACATTTCTGTTATCTAGATGGATATTCAGGTTTTCTGCAAATACCTATGCACCCATCAGATCAGGATAAGACCACTTTCACTTGACCCTATGGTACCTTTGCATACCGTAGGCTGCCATTTGGGCTCTGTAATGCCCTAGGGACCTTCCAGCATTGTGTCATGTCTATTTTAACTGATCTTATTGAGAAAATCATGGAGGTCTTCATGGATGATTTTACTGTCTATGGTCAGACCTTTGAGAGCTGTCTAACCAATCTTGAAACTGTCCTCCAGCGATGTCTTGAGGCCAATTTGGTTCTCAATTGGGAGAAATGTCATTTTCTAGTTAGAGAGGGGATAGTTCTTGGTCACTTAGTGTCTTCTAGAGGCATAGAGGTGAATAGAGCAAAAGTAGAGGTAAATGAGCGCTTGCCCCCTCCAGTTAATGTGAAGGGTGTTCGCAGTTTTTTGGGGCATGCAGGTTTTTACCGCAGATTCATTAAGGATTTTTCTAAAATTGTTCGCCCTCTCACTCATCTTTTTTGCTGCGATGTTCCTTTTGATTTTGATGAGGCTTGCATGGATGCATTTAGTAAGCTTAAGGCTGCTCTCATTTCTGCACCCATTGTGCAACCTCCTGATTGGGACTTGCCTTTTGAGCTCATGTGCGATGCGAGTGACTTTGCTGTGGGGGCTGTTTTGGGGCAGCGGCATGACAAGGCCTTGCATGTCATTTACTATGCTAGCAAAACTTTAGATGACACTCAGATTAATTACACTACAACTGAGAAAGAATTACTAGCTGTAGTATTTGCCTTTGAAAATTCAGATCCTACCTAGTTGGCTCGAGGTGCATAGTGTACACAGATCATGCAGCCATTAGGTATCTTTTGAGTAAAAAGGATGCCAAACCTCACCTAATTCATTGGATTCTTTTGCTGCAAGAGTTTGATGTGGAAATTAGAGATAAAAGGGGGGCTGAGAACTTAGTGGCTGACCATCTATCTAGATTGCCCCATTCTGATTCAGCTTCTATACTCCCTATTGAAGATTCTCTTCGTGGAGACCAACTGTTGGAAATTTCTCTTGTTCAGTCTCGCACCCCATGGTATGCAGATATAATGAATTACTTGGTCTATAACACTATACCTCCTAGACTCTCCTACCAGCAGCGTAGGAAGTTTATTCATGAGACACGTCAATTCTTTTTGGATGACCCAGATCTGTACCGGCATTGTGCAAATGGGGTTGTTTGACGTTGCCTTCCTCATGAGGAGGTTCATAGTGTTATTGTTATGGTTACAGACCAAACAGAGAGAGATGTGGTAGTGGAGAGTTGGGAGAGAGTGATCCCCCTCTCCTAGCCTTCCCTTGTATATATATTCATATGGGCTGTGCTTTTACAATTGTGCCCTTACATCGATACCTCCCTGTCAGGGGTATTTAAGCCATTACACATGTCCCATTTTGGGCCCTATAATCTTCTAACAGGCCTGCTGGGTTTAGGTGGGGGCCACCCCTACAACAGGAGCCTCTCATGGTGAAGGGCTTCACAGGGCCGAAGCCATGTTGCCGAGTCCTTTGGCCCCCTCCGTCCCTGCGGCCTGTGAACTTCTCCGAATTTGCGGAGCCTTGGTGTGCAGCGGGTCCCGGGGTCTGAGGCCGTAGCCGAAGCCGATGCCCGGATTGGCAGCTGAGGTAGACGCGCGAGAGCTCCATCCCGAGCTGGCGCCTAGTCAAAGTAGACGCGTGCGCGCTCCGTCCCCTACGCTTCGACCGGGTGGCAGCGAAGCTGGCGCCTGGCCGTGCATACCCGCCTTGTATAGCGTCATGGGTTCACATTGTTAGGTAGAATACGATTCTACGTCTAACTTGTTTTTGCAGGGAATGATGTGAATAGTATGGCCCTATATCTTATTGGAATGTATGAGATGTATGTGATGCATGTAACATTCGTTCATGGCCTGCGTGTCATGATTATTTCAGCTATTGTTAGCTGTCTATATTGTATTTAACGACCTGCGTGTCGACCTTAATGCTGAATCTATCTTTGTAATCTTCAATTTCTAGCTATTATAGGTAGTAGCCTAGTTTTGAGGTTACAAGCTTTCAAGCATGGTGGCCTAAAGGAGTGATGTGGAGGATGGAGATCGTCTACACCTACATGGAGATGGAGATCACCATTTTTGGGCCATACTATTTCACGATTAAATGTGTTTATCTCGTGATGTTATCTATCTTATTCTTATGCAATGATATTTGTGATATGTTGCTTTGGTAGGATAGAATCCTCATAAAATTAGGTGTTAATGCCCTTCCATATGTTGCACCAAAAGATAATGATCACCGCATGGTAGGTCTACCAAAGTAGAGTGCCGTCGGTTATCATCATTATTTGGGGTAGATGTCGGACATCTACATGCGGAAGCATTTGGTTTACTTAACAAGGTTATCAAAACAGTTTTGGACCTTGGGGCATAGGTTGGGGCCGGGGCATACTAATGTCACCCAACAAGCAAGAGTCACATAGGGATGTGATTAGCAAGGTGTTGCTTACCCATGTCACTAGTTTTCTAGCCGTGATGCCAAAGCTCACTAGGAATTAGTGAAATGAGGATCTTGACCCACTATGTAACTTAGAGGGAGTTTTGTTGCAAAACACATAGTGGGAGTCTTTTGTTAAATTGTTTAATAAAATATGAACATAAACATAGTGCTAAACTTTGCATATTCTTTGTTGTAGATCATGTCAGCTAGTGCCGAATCCAGTTCTTTTAATTTGCGATCTATTCTTGAGAAAGAAAAACTCAATGGAACGAACTTTATGGATTGGTATCGCAACTTGAGAATTGTTCTCAAGCAAGAGCGCAAGGAGTATGTCCTTGAGTCTCCTTATCCCGATGACTTGCTCGATAATGCTCTGCGGCTGCACGGAGAGCTTATGAGAAGCAAGCGATTGATTGCCTTGATGTGAGCTATCTCATGCTTGCCACAATGTCCTCTGAGCTTGAAGTAATATGAGAACACAGATGCCTACAATATCATTGTGGGGTTGCGTGGTATGTTTGAGAACCAAGCAAGGGTGAGAGGTTCAACACTTCAAAGTCCTTGTTTGTGTGCGAGCTTGTAGAGGAATCCGTCGGCCCTCATGTGATTAAGATGATTGGCTACATTGAGAGTCTGGAAAAGCTTGGTTTTCCCTTAGCCAAGAGTTGGCTACGATGTGATTCTCCGATCGCTCCCCGAGCTTTGAGCCATTCATCTTGAACTATCACATGAACAACATGGACAAGACCTTGGTGAGTTGCATGGGATGCTAAAAGTCTGCCGAGGAAAGCATTAAGAAAAGCAGCAATCATGTGATGATGATGCAGAAAGGCAAGGGCAAGCCCAATGTCAAGAAAGCGCGGTCAAAGAAAGTTAGCTCGATGAGATCGCGGCGGTTCTAAGGCCAAGCAAGTCAAGAAGGGCGCTGCTCCTAATGCAGATTGTTACTACTGTAAGCAATCAAGGCATTGGAAAAGGCGCCCAAAGTACTTGGAGGATCTTGAGAAGAAGAAGGAAGTCCGACTTCCACTCCGGTATAAATGTTATAGAAATCAATCTTGCTACTTCATCTACTGATTCTTGGGTATTTGATACCGGATCGGTTGCTCACATTTGCAAATCGTTGCAGGGGCTAAGAAGAAGTAGAAGTTTGTGGAGGAGCGAAGTGGATCTTCGCGTTGGCAATGGAGCAAAAGTTGCTGCGGTGGTGTTGGCACCATGCCATTGTCTTTACCTTCGAGATTAGTTTTGGAATTGAATAATTGTTATTGTGTTCCATCTCTTTCAAAGAACATTATTTCGCTTCATGTTTGCAAGCGAGAAGGTTATGACTTTAGATCTGTGAACAATGGTTGTTCTCTTTATTTCAAAGATATGTTCTATTGTCATACTCCATTGGTGAATGGGTTATATGTTCTTACTCTTGAAGAGTCACGTCTATAACAATAATGCAAAGAGGCAACGTTCGAATGATTTGAATCCCACGTTTATTTGTCATTGTCGCTTAGGTCACATAAATGAGAAACGCATAGAGAAGCTCCATAGAGATGGTATTCTGCACTCATTTGATTTTGAATCATTTGAGACATGCGAATCTTGTTTACTTGGCAAGATGACAAAGGCACCTTTCACCGGTCAAGGTGAGCGGGCAAGTGACTTATTGGCACTCGTACATTCGATGTATGTGGACCAATGAGCTCAACGACAGAGGTGGTTTTCAATACTTCATAACTTTTATCGATGACTTTAGTAGATATGGGTATATCTACGATGAAGCATAAGTCTGAATCCTTTGAAAAGTTCAAAGAATTCCAAAATGAAGTGCAAAATCATTTAGGCAAGACAATCAAGTTTCTACGATCGATCGTGGAGGCGAGTATTTGAGCCATGAGTTTGGCAATCATCGAAGGATTGTGGAATTGTTCCACAATTGACTCGCCAGAACGCCCAATGGAATGGGGTATCGAACGAGAAATCGCACCTTATTAGATATGGTGCGCTCCATGATGAGCCAAAGTGATTTTCCGTTGTCTTTTTGAAGTACGCTCTTGAAACAGCCGCTTTCACACTAAGCAGGTTCCATCAAAATCAGTAGAAAAGACACCATATGAGATGTGGACAGGACAACGTCCTAGCTTGTCTTTTCTTAAGATTTGGGGATGTGAGACTTATGTAAAATGTTTACAATCTGATAAGCTCAGTCCTAAATCTGATAAATGCTTCTTTATCGGGTATCCTAAGGAAACAAAAGGATACTACTTCTATAATCGAGAAGAAGGCAAAGTGTTTGTCGCCCGACATGGTGTCTTCTTAGAGAAAGAGTTTCTCTCAAGAAGGGATAGTGGGAACACGGTGCAACTTGAAGAAATTCGAGAAACACCTGAAAATGTTTCAGCTCCTCTGAGAACCACAACAGGATGAACAAGCGTTGAAGAACTGTTGTGGACACACGGCACCACGTAGGTCGGAGAGGTCACGTCGTGCACCGAGAGGTACATGTTCTTGACTACTCAACAACGGGACATATTGTTGTTAGACAACGATGAACCTAAGACCTATGAAGAAGCGATGGTGGGACCGGACTACGAGAAATGGCTTGAAGCCATGAGATCCGAAATTGAATCCATGCACGATAATCAAGTTTGGAACTTGGTTGATCCACTGATGGTGTTAAAACCATTGAGTGCAAATGGGTTTTCAAGAAAAGATAGACATCGATGGAAATGTTCACATCTATAAAGCGCGATTGGTGGCCAAAGGTTTCAAACAAATTCAAGGTGTTGATTATGATGAAACTTTTTTCGCCGTCGCAATGCTAAAGTCTATTCGGATCATTCTAGCAATTGCTGCATATTTCGACTATGAAATATGGCAAATGGATGTCAAAACAGCTTTCCTTAATGAAAATCTGAGTGAGGATGTGTACATGACACAGCCCATGGGTTTTGTCGATCCGCAATCATTGGAAAGATATGCAAGCTGCAAAGATCCATTTATGGATTAAAGCAGCATCTCGGAGTTGGAACATTCGTTTTGATGAAGTAATCAAAGGGTTTGGTTTCATCAAGAGCGAAGAAGAGCCTTGTGTTTACAAAAGGCTAGTGGGAGCGCACTCGTATTTCTAGTCTTATATGTGGATGGCATATTTCGATCGGAAATGACATTCCTATGCTCGAATCTGTTAAGTCTTCATTGAAAAATAGTTTTTCTATGAAAGACTTAGGAGAGGTGGCATATATTCAGGCATCAAGATCTATAGGGATAGATCAAGAAGGCTAATTGGATTAAGCCAAGATACGTACATTGACAAGGTGTTGAAAAGGTTCAACATGCAGGATTCCAAGAAAGGCTTCCTACCTATGTCACATGGTATAAATCTTAGCAAGAGTCGGTGTCCTAGTACACCGATGAGCGGGATAAAATGAATGCGATTCCATATGCTTGGCTATGGGGTCCATTATGTATGCCATGCTTTGTACACGCCCGGATGTCTCGTATGCTTTAAGTGCTACAAGTAGATACCGATCGAGATCCGGTGAAAGTCACTGGATTGCGTAAAGAACATCTTGAAGTACTTGAGAAGAACTAAAGATGTGTTCCTCGTCTATGGGGTGAGGAAGAGCTCGTTGTAAATGGTTACACCGATGCTAGCTTCCAAAGCGACAAAGATGATTTTAGATCGCAATCTGGATTTGTGTTCGCTTGAATGGCGGTGCGGTGAGTGGAAGAGTTCCAAGCGGAGAGGCGGTTGCTGATTCTACAATGAAGTCGAGTACATAGCAGCAGAAGGCGCTAAAGAGGTTGTTTGGATCAAGAAATTTGTTTCGAGCTTGGTGTGGTGGCTAGTGCCTCCAGCCCAATGGACCTCTACTATGACAATAGTGGGGCCATCGCGCAAGCCAAGGAGCCTAGATCACACCGAAGTCCAAGCACATTCTCAACGATTTCATCTCATCCGCGAGATTGTGGAAGAGGCGATGTGAAGATATGCAAAGTACAAACGGACTTGAACATTGCAGATCTGTTGACAAAGCCGCTTCCCACCAAAGCATGAGGCTCACACTAGGGCAATGGGTATTAGATACCTACATGGTTGACTCTAGTGCAAGTGGGAGCTGTTGGTGATATGCCCTAGAGGCAACATGGAGATGTTGAATATATCACATACTATGTTTATGATACATTGCTTTGTTCCTTGAAATAGACATTATCATTATTGATCAATGAGTATGTGACTTATTCATCGACTCTTAATGCCAAAATGTTGCTATTTCTAAATGATCCCCGATCATATATCATATGAGGAACAAATATGATTCAAAGATCAGCATATGTATTGATTGATGATCATGTCTCATGGATCATGGTATGGTGATACCAAATCAATAATATGGACATGTGTTAGTGAACATATGTTGGATAGACCCGACATGAGACAACGCAAAGATTCCATGTGTCATCGATTGGTCTCAAGTAGTGTTTATGTAGAATCCTTAGACTTGAGATCATCATGGTTCCCAACATGCGTAGTAGCCTATTTTGGGACTACTAACCACTACTCCGTAACTGGGTAGTCATAAAAGTAGTCTTCGGGTTTGCTATGAAACATGTAGTGGGATGTGAATGATCAAGATAGAATTTGCCCCTCCTTATGGGAGAGATATCTCTGAGCCCCTCGATGTAATGGATTATGAAAGTGCATGGCCATGCCAAGGTGATTGAGGAGTCAATCACGAGTTTATAATCCATCACGGAATCGAGAGAGTGATTGAGCTATTAAGAGGACGACACAGGTCTCGCCTTGAGCTCAGTCTATATCGTGAGGCAAAGTGATTCGTACATGAGAACATTACAGGTTCAGCCGATATGATCTTTACGTATACTTTGGGGTTAATATGTCTTACTAGAGGCCGCTATTATGAGGTGACCGGAAAGGCATTTCCGGTCGCGACAAAGTATCGTGAACCTCTGGTCGCACACTTAACGGGTTGGAACACTAATTCGAATGTGATTCAGATGTGGGCTCAATTCGGATAGAGATCCGGATAGACTCCTATTGGGCCTCGGTCCATGAGGCCCAAGTGAGGAGGTCTATATATGGAGGCGAGGGGCTGAGGGTTGCATGCTTCTATTAATCCCGAGCCAAACCCTAGCCGCCACCCCGAGCCAAACCCTAGCCGCTCGCGAGTCTTTGGTACACTCGCGATCGGCGTTCGGCCGGACATGTGGATACCGGTGGAGGCGCTGCTCATTGCGGCATTGATCGGCATCAACAACCTACGATTGGATCGCTCGTGGTGTGGTTGATCGCGTGGAGGAGACGATCTGTTGGGACGATCGGCTACTTCCACTACTACCTCGATGCGCGGGGTTGGATCGGCTTCTCCAACTCTTCTTCATTGCATTTGCTGCGTCTAGTGGTAACGATCCATGATCCTCCTTAAGCATGATGTCCTGTGTGCGCGGTTGAAAAGTTTTGTTTTACGCTTTGCGTAGCCTCGCGCATTCCTTGGTGGCGCTGGTGAAGTAGCGCGCGCGCTCCGTCCCCTACCCTTCGAACGGGTGGCAGCGGAGCTGGCGCCTGGTCGGAGTAGGTGCGCGTGTTAGTGATATGCCCTAGAGGCAACATGGAGATGTTATATATATCACATACTATGTTTATGATGCATTACTTTGTTCCTTGAAATAGACATTATCATTATTGATCAATGAGTATGTGACTTATTCATGAGACTCTTAATGCTAAAATGTTGCTATTTCTAAATGATCCCTAATCATATATCCTATGAGGAACAAATATGATTCAAAGATCAGCATATGTATTGATTGATGATCAGTCTCATGGATCATGGTATGGTGATACCAAATCAATAATATGGACATGTGTTAGTGAACATATGTTGGATAGACCCGCCATGAGACACTGCAAAGATTCCATGTGTCATCAGTTGGTCTCAAGTAGTGTTTATGTGGAATCCTTAGACTTGAGATCATCATGGTTCCCAACATGCGTAGTAGCCTATTTTGGGACTACTAACCACTACTCCATGAATCGGGTAGTCATAAAAGTAGTCTTCGGGTTTGCTATGAAACATGTAGTGGGATGTGAATGATCAAGATAGAATTTGCCCCTCCTTATGGGAGAGATATCTACGAGCCCTCGATGTAATGGATTATGAAAGTGCATGGCCATGCCAAGGTGATTGAGAGTCAATCACGAGTTTATAATCCATCACGGAATCGAGAGAGTGATTGAGCTATTAAGAGGATGACACAGTCTCGCCTTGAGCTCAATCTATATCGTGAGACAAAGGGATTCGTACATGAGAACATTACGAGTTCAGCCGATATGATCTTTACGTATACTTTGGGGTTAATATGTCTTACTAGAGGCGCTATTACTGTGGTGACCGGAAAGGCGTTTCGGTCACGACCAAGTATACGTGAACCTATAGGGTCGCACACTTAACGGGTTGGAACACTAATTCGAATGTGATTCGGATGTGGGCTCAATTCGGATAGAGATCCGGATAGACTCCTATTGGGCCTCGGTCCACGAGGCCCAAGTGAGGAGGTCTATATATATGGAGCGAGGGGTGAGGGTGCATTCTTCTATTAATCCCGAGCCAAACCCTAGCCGTGATCCCCGAGCCAAACCCTAGCCGCTCGCGAGTCTTTGGTACACTCGCGATCGGCGTTCCACTCTGAACACGTGGATACGGTGGAGGCGCGCTCGTTGCGGCGTTGATCGGCATCAACAACCTCTGATTGGATCTGCTCGTGGTGTGGTTGATCGCGTGGAGGAGGCGATCTGTTCGGGACGATCGGCTACTTCCACTACTACCTCGACGCGCATGGTTGGATCGGCTTCGCAACTCTTCTTCCGCTGCGCTGCGTGTCTAGTGGTAACGATCCATGATCCTCCTTAAGCATGATGTCTTGTGTGCGCGGTAGAAAAGTTTTGTTTTACGCTTTGGAGCCTACGCGCAATCCTTTGCGCGCGCGCCGCCCCTACCCTTCGAGCGGGTGGCGCGAGTGGCGCCTAGCCAGTAAGACGCGCGGCGCTCCGTCCCCAACCCTCCTAACGGGTGGCAGCGAGCTGGCGCCTAGCCAAGTAAGCGCGACGAGCGCTCCGTCCCATATCCCGAGCGGGTGGCGGCGAGCTGGCGCCAGCCGGTAGGCGCGCGGCGCTCCGTCCCCTACCCTTCGAACGGGTGGCAGCGGAGCTGGTGCCTAGTCGGAGTAGGCGCGCGCGCTCCGTTCCCTACCCTTCGGACGGGTGGCAGCGGAGCTGGTGCCTAGTCGGAGTAGGCGCGCGCGCTCCGTTCCCTACCCTTCAGACGGGTGGCAGTGGAGCTTGTGCCTATCCAAAGTAGACGTGCGAGCGCTCCGTCCCCTACCCTTCGGACGGGTGGCAGCAGAGCTGGCGCCTGGCCGAAGTAGACACGCGAGCGCTCCGTCCCCTATCCTTCGAACGGTGGAGCGGAGCTGGGTAGCCGGCGAAGACGAGAGCGATGGCGCGCGGGAAAAAATAAGGTATGGCGAAATCGATAACATAGATATCAAGATTTCTCACTAAATTGGTTTATACACATATAACATATTATGATCGTCACCTACTATATAAGTAAAAATAATTAGAATAAATAGAAAGATACAAGTGAAGTCAATAGACTAACCGAGTGATAATGAACTTCAATTGCGTCTGGCGAGGTAGGCAATTGCAGCCCGACCCGGGCGCAGGTAACATTCCTCTTCTTCTTCCTCGGCTGGTGAGCTGATGAAACTTCATCTTTCTTGATGTGTCTATGATACGAGTGATTTGGGGTAAAAGAATTCAAGGTATGGCGGCGCCATACCTTGCCATCTGAGACCCTCCGCCCCTGCGCGGCGCTCCGTCCCTAGCATTGAGCGGGTGGGCGGGGCTGGTGCCTAGCCGAAGTAAACACGCGGCGCTCGTTCCCTACCCTTGAGCGGGTGGCGGCGGGCGGCGCTAGCCGAAGTAGACGCGCGGCGCTCCATCCCCTACCCGCCGAGCGGGTGGCGTGGGTGGCGCCAGCCGAAATAAACGCGCGAGCACTCCGTTCCCTACACCGAGCGGGTGGCGCGGGCGGCACCTAGCGTGAGCGCCGCAGCGCTCCGTCCCTACCCGCCGGCCGGGTGGCGCGAGCGGTGGCGCTGGTCGGAGTGGCGTCGCGCTCCGTCCCTACCCTTCGACCGGGTGGCGCGAGCTGGGCGCTAGCTAATGAAGCGCGCGGCGCTCCGTCCCCTACCCTTCAAATGGGTGGCAGCGGAGCTGGCGCCTAGTCGAAGTAGGCGCGCGTGATCATCGAGGGACTGGAGCCTGTCGCGGTAGAGGCTCAACGGTGTAGTCTGAATTGAAATTTCGCATAGCGGACATCGCTGCGCCTGCGGTGATGCAACCTCACGATCCGGGAATGCGCTGTAATGGTTCCTGGAATCGTGCCGGCCCCTGGCTTGCCAGGGCTAGGTTGTCATACCGTGCGACTCGCCCTGGCGCGTGTGGGGCACGTGGCGGCTTGTAACTGGTGCGCGGTGGGATGTGAGCGGTTGCGTGATCGCGGCTGCTCGCCTCTTCCCTAGGGAAGGGGGACACGAGGCGGGCGAGGAGTGGCGCATCATGCGGCGTATAGCCATATTCGCCGCCCCATCACTACCGGCAGTCCTGCTATGCTTGAAGCTGTTACGATGCCACGGTCTGGTAGTGCGCTTTTAATGGCGGCTGGAATCGTGCGACGCGCTGGCTGTCGAGGCGGTGTCACGTCATGCAGTCTGCCTTCCCGTGGGTGGGGCACGCGGCGAGCGTATTCTGCCACGGGCCGACCCTCGGCCAAGGCGTGACCGCGGTCGGCGCTGCGTGGAGGGCCATCTTAGGTGCGATCCTGGCTCGAGCACCGGGAGCTACCCTGCTGCGTGCGAAGGTCGGGCCAAAGACCGGGGGTATTCCTGCTGGGGCGAAGGCTCCGTCTTAAAGACGCGCCCCAGGTTGTGTGCCCCAGTTATCTTGCGCGGGGGTTGCCACGCGGCGGGAGGCCACTGGAGCGTCGTGCACTGGCGGTCCTCACTGCTGTGTCCGCGTCTGGTGCGTACCATCACGACACTTCATCCTTGGTTTTGGGGAATCATGCGGGACGGGCCTCTGTATGACTGCGGTCGCGTCCAGCACGCGGACCGTCGTAACGCTTCGGCTGCCACCTTCGGGGTGAGGTGGCTTGAAATAGCCCCCATAACCGCGCCCCCGTAGTTCGCGCCCCTTTCTCGCTTGCGTCGCCTTCTACACTCCCGTGGTATTCTCACCGTTGTATTCTTCCTTCTGTGAGAAGCGATGGCATCCGGTGACAAGCGTGGCCAGGCGGTTGGTGCTTGCGGCATTCGCCGGCGGTCTTCACCGCTAGAGGTGAAATACTCACTCGGCGAACGCGACCCGGCGGCGGCGGAGAAGGGAGGCTCGTTTTCCGGTGAGTTGGGCCCCTCGCTCGTGACCGAGAAGACAATCCAAGCGCTTCTGCGCGCGGGGAAGTTGTCCGAGCGCCAGGCGGTACGATTGCCCGCCGCCGACGAGACGGAACCGCGCCCCGAGGAGTCGGAGGCGCTTGTGTTCGTCGCCTTTTTCGATGCGGGGCTCCGCATCCAGGCGGCGGCGATCGTGGGCGGCGTGTTGCGGACCTTCGGGCTGGAGCTGGCGCAGCGACTCGAGCGCCGTGGCCGGCTCGCCGTGTCTGATTGGGCCTTGCGCTCGGGGCGTCTTGGCCCGGTGCCGTTGTTTGCCTACGCGCGAGGCACGGTGCCCGGCCAAGGAGCGAGGGCGGGGCCGCCGAACCGGCGGCATCACCTTTATTCTTCAGTCATCTTGCAGTAAGCTCTTCCCCGCGAACTCCACTTGCGGGAAGTGGGAGTCTCACTGGATGAAACGGTGGTTCTACCACCGCGTGGCGAGCGGGAGCGGCCTCAAATGCATGGGCCGGCCGATCGCGTTCAAGACCTCGCCCCGCCGGACGCTCGAAGACGAGGACAGGCGGAGAGCCCGACGGCTCGCAGGCGTGGCCGCCCACTTTAACACGCGCGACCTCGCTGAAGAGTGCGCGATGTGCGGCGTGCGCGCTTCGCGTGATTGGCGCCTGCGCGCCGAAGCGTCGAGACGACAATGTTCTGCTGTGGGTCTGCTCACTACCGGCACCCTCCGACCCTCGTAGGCCTCGACTGTATCTCTCCTTTGTTCATGCGGAGTGCGTTACATGTTAATCTTATCTCCTGCTTTGCTGTAGAGATTCGCTTGGAGGATGCGGAGCGGGCTGTGCGCGTATTTCTCGGGCCGTATACCAGCAGGGAGCATGAGCAGTGCGCATGCGCTCTCTCTGCTGCGGCGAAGTGGGCGGATAAACTGCGTGTGCGAGGCCTTGGGCCTTGCCGTGCCGGACCGTGCTGATCTGCCCTCGCAACACCAATATGACGGCGCAACGAGAGCGAAGGCGGCGTCTCGCAAGAGGGCTCGAGGCGGAGCGTCTGCCGTGCTTGGTATAGCAGCTGCCACTGCTGCCGCTAGTGCTCCCGATGGCGTGGCGACGCGAGTCGGTCGGCGAAATGCGCAGGCTTCGGGCTAGAGATGGCGCGGACGCCGGGGCAAGGTCTTCGAGGTGCCACGGGACGGCGGGCTCATCGCGAGTAGCCGGAGGGAAGTCTCGTCACTGCCGTGGTCATCGGGGCGAGATCCATGCCGGCCGGCGGTCTTTGAGGTGGAGCCTTCGGCCGTGGCCGCTATGATGCCGGAGACGCCCTCCGCAGGGGCGCATGGAGCTGGGTCTTCGCCGACAGCCGCGGCCGAAATCGAGGTGCCCTCCACAAAGGCTGCCACGGTGGGGTCTTCGCCCACGGGTGTTGTGGTCGTGGGGGCCTCTCCGGCAGCGGCTACTGGGGCGGTGTTGTCTCCACTTGTTCCGGCTAAGCGGCCGTGTCTGCGGCCGGAGCTCCACCGGACGTCGAGGGGATTCGCCATGGCGACGGGCATCGGGAGCTTGTGGGACTCCGATGCATATGCCGATGCCCCTGCGGCGCGCGCCCCCTCCGCCCCTCAGGCCACGCCGTCCGCCGTGCGAGGCGGTCGATCTTGACCCAACGCGAGGCTTCGTTCCTTGGGGCCATGCCTCCGCGAGGACTTGCGCGCCGTTACCCGCTTTGGCTAGGGCGGGCCAAGCCCTCCTTCCACTACTGAAGGTAAGGTGGCTTAGTTTGCCCTGGTGTATTCCTCGTTGTGCCTTGCGGTGCTCACCTGCATCCCTGCCTGCAGCGTCGCTTATTCCAGAGGAGGAGCCCTTGGCGGAACATGGGGGTCCTCGTGCCGGCGGGGTGATCACCGTGCGCCTGAGCCCAGCGGACTTTGTGCCTCCGCCGGAGATGCTGAGGGCGTGGCGTGGGATCGTGGATGACGCAGCTGCTAGCGTCGGCCAGCAAGCGCTATAGACCTACGGGGTGGGGCGTCTCGGAGATGCCTTAGAGGTGTCGGGGGTGAGGGTAAGCACTTTATATGACAATGCCTGGCCATGCTGAGCTTGCTAAGCCTTTCTGTTCTGCAGACACTTGTGCTGGGGTAGGCCTTGCAAGCGGCCTATATTCGTGCCCAAAGGGCGCTTGAGGATAGGCTGCGGGTTGCCGAGGAGGAGCTACGCAAAGCCTCGGGGCCCGCTCTGCCCAGGATGCCCGCATCCGCCAGCTGGAAGCAGAGTGTGCTGAGGTGAAGGCGCATGCCGAGGGACTTGCCGAGTCAGCGCGGGAGTCGGCCGTGGAGGCGGCGCAGCAGGGGTTTGCGGCAGAGCGGGACGGCCTTCTGCAATAGGTTGCCTCGCTGGAGAAGGAAAAAAGGCGAGCTTGCCTTAACACTAGTGGAGCGTGACCGGGCGTTGGGCGAGGCTTCGGTAATTGCATGGGATGCCATGCAAGCGTTGGAGAGCCATCTCCAAGGGCTTGTGGCTAAAGTTCCGGACCGCGCCTTTGGCCCGGAGGAGCTGTCTCGGACCCTTCGCTGGATCGGAGATGCCACCAACATTGCGCATGGCGCCGCGACGACCTTCAGCAACCACTGTGCTTACGCAGCGTCGTGCATGGTGTGCGCGCAACTACGGCACCGCGGCTGCACGAACGTTGCCGGGCTGGAGGACCCCCAGCTGGAGATGCCCAGCGAGGCCGGAGCAATGTCCGGTGCCATCCGCGCCGTTCGTCGCGCCATCAAGTACTTCCACGAGCGGGTCTGGGATTACGTCGGGGAGGCCGCTGCGCGGGTCGAGCTTCGGAAGTCACTTTACGGGGAGGGGAGTCTCGGCCAATTTCTGGACGAGGTCCCACGGCGCGATGAGGGTGGCGCTGAGGCCTCGGCGCCGAAACTTCGCAGTGTGTGGCGAAGTGGCAGGTGTAGGCGTGTGTTGCAATGTCCCTGCTTTTCTTGTGAATGAAATGCGCTTGCTTTACAAATTCGACTTTCACTGTGTCCGGCAGCTTCCTTGCTGGGTCCGACTACTTGCGTCGACCTTGCGACCGCGGCGCTTCGGCTTGGCGCGAAGAGAGGAGTCGCTGAACTTTAGGCGGGCTGATCTTCTTCCGCGAAGCCCGGCCTTAGCGCGTGTTAAGGACGAGCCTGCCGAATAGCTGCTTAGAGCGGCAGAGATGTTGGCGGGCCTCTGTACTTGTAAGATTTTTCCGATATATAGACCTCCTGCGATTAGGATATGCGCTGCATGTTGTGCTTCGGGCGGTCATGTTGTGAAGGGACGAGATCCCCATGTTCAATGTGCGCTGTTGGTGTAGTCGTGCGAGCACTGTTTCTTGCCCATCAAACGGGTGGCCGCGGACAGTGCGCTCGCAGGGCTTGCGTGTTGATTACTTCGTAGGGTTAGCGCGTGCGGAGGCAGCCGTTGACGCTACGACCTGTTTAAAGTCCGTAGACTGGCGCGTGCGGAGGCGGACCTTCGCACTACAACTGTTTAAAGTCCGTAGACTAGCGCATGCGGAGGCGGACCTCCGCACTACGATGTGTTTAAAGTCCGTAGACTGGCGCGTGCGGAGGTGGACCTTCGCACTACGACCTGTTTAAAGTCCGCAGACTGGCGCGTGCGGGGGCGGACCTCTACACTACGACGTGTTTAAAGTCCGTAGACTGGCGCGTGCGGGGGTGGACCTCCGCACTACGACGTGTTTAAAGTCTGTGGACTGGCACGTGCGGAGGCGGACCTTCGCACTACGACCTGTATATATATTCATATGGGTTGTGCTTTTACAATTGTGCCCTTACATCGATACCTCCCTGTCAGGGGTATTTAAGCCATTACACATGTCCCATTTTGGGCCCTATAATCTTCTAACAGGCCTGCTGGGTTTAGGTGGGGGCCACCCCTACAACAGTTATTTTTCACTGCCATTCTGCTCCCTATGGTGGTCATGCGAGCACTGCTAAGACTCAAGCTAAGGTGCTCCAAGCTGGATTCTATTGGCCTACTATGTTTAAGGATATCCATGCATTCATTCAGTCTTGTGTGTCAGCGTGCAGGGAACATGTCAAGACGACATGAGATGCCCCAGCATGGTATCCTTGAGGTGGAAATCTTTGATGTTTGGGGAATAGATTACATAGGACCTTTACCCTCTTCTCAAGGGTACAAGCACATTCTGGTTGCAGTGGACTATGTGTCCAAATGGGTTGAGGCTATACCCACTGTCCATGCTGATTCAAAATCTGTGTGCCATTTGTTTAGGCAGATTATCTTTCCTAGGTTTGGAATTCCACGTGTTGTAATTAGTGATGGTGGGTCTCACATCAATCACAGTCAATTTGAAGCACTTCTAGCTAAGTATGGAGTCCATAATCATAGAGTCACCACTCCTTATCATCCTCAAGCTAATGGGCAAGTTGAAGTTTCCAATAGAGAGATAAAGCAGATTCTTGAGAAAGTTGTGTCCAAATCTATGATTGTGTACACCCTTAAGGATGCTACTCCTGATGCACAACTGGGCTTATAGGACAGCATTCAAAACACCTATTGGAATGTCCTCCTTTAGGTTGGTTTATGGTAAAGCTTTTCATCAACTGAGCTTGAGCATAGAGCACATTGGGCAATTAGAAAGCTCAACATGGAAACAACTCCAAAATAATAACCAAAGGTAACAATTCCAAATTTAACATCTATTATGATGAAACAATCATCGATAAGATAGTTAAGCAAAAGACTAGAATCCTTTCAACTTTATTACAGCATTAAAATATATTCCAAGTGCATCGGTGTGGTGCCGCTCTACCCTTCCATGCATGCTCAAAGTCCACTGTAGGGAGGAAACAAGGGTGAGATAAAAATCTCAGCAAGCAAGCAGTTTAACGAGCTATTCAAACTACAAACAAGTATACAACATCATTTATAATTCCATACAACCACAATCACAATTCATGTCCACGATTATTAAACCACCACAATCCTCCATGATTCATACCTCATCAATTTCAGATTTAGGCATATGAATGCAGTCATTTTATCCACATTAAATGCATATGAATGCTTATGCTATGCTCCACATCACTCTTTCAGGGCAGGATTTGAGGTGCATCGTATTCGGCAATATACGATGCTTCCGCGGGATAAGAGGTGCATCGTATACGGCAATATACGATCTTTGTACCCGTCTGATCGCGGCTATGTCTTGGCGACATCCACATATGCATATGACATGATATGA
Source organism: Dendrocalamus sinicus (assembly GCA_036346575.1). Classification (NCBI taxonomy): domain Eukaryota; kingdom Viridiplantae; phylum Streptophyta; class Magnoliopsida; order Poales; family Poaceae; genus Dendrocalamus; species Dendrocalamus sinicus. The sequence goes on from JAYEVI010000286.1 coordinate 197,307, forward strand.
CATGAATTATATGATAATCATAAAACACATTAATCCATCTTCAAGGAGCATTATCATGCTGCAACATATCCACATCCACCACATGTTATTTTCATGTTCCACATTATAGCACTAAGCAAGAATTCCACGTGTCTACTAGCAATTTATCAACTTATCAATGGATAAATACTTGCTACCATCTCCACAATTATGATATCTTGCAATCATGACATAATGTATCGAATTATGATAATAATGTAAACTGAAAGTAGAAGGAATAACAAGTTAAGCGGTAGCAACCACCGCCACGCTTACTTGCCTCAATCCGACAGGCGAAGTAAAATCAAGAGCGTTCAGGGACAAGACCACCTGTCCAAAAGACATCTCTCAGCGCAAAGCCACAGCATACAAACACGACATAAATAATTAAAGGCGTCGCTAGAACCCGAACCCGCACAAACTCCTCTCCGCTCAACAGTTCAGCAAATTACCCTCTGCAGCAGCGCTGCTTAACATTTTGTAACTTTTAAAAAATATTGATCCAAATACAACAAAAGATACCTCTCTGGATTCATCACTTGAAAACCTAGATTTTTCATGTAGAACACCTATTTTTATTTTAATAACAGCTAGGTGTAATTTAATGCCCAAAACAGAGGAAGAACTCTGTTCTGGCAGATTGGACAGCGATATTCAATTGCGTCTCAGAAACAGTACAAGGGTCTAAAACTTCTGAATTTTATACAGATGCTAGATCTCTAAATTATCTGCAACTTTCTAAATTACGGACATGACCAATAAAATCATTTACTACCTCAAATTCCCAGATTACCGTCGGTCTGTACCAATCTGCTCGCCTGACGAACAGCAGTATTCCCGACCCTGTAACTCCCAGATCCCACGGCACAAAAATCCGAAACAAATACACGAGATGCGTCTGGAAGTCCTCTACAACTTTCCTTTTGGGAGAGTCCGCAGGAAAATTCGTTTACTAGGTCAAAACCTCTCGAACAGACACGCTGTGCGAATCGATCTACAGGCAAACAGCAGCTAATCTCTAATCGGGCAATTAATCTATTAACTACCTTCAAAATCCGTGCCAAGAACCCTAATTATTCATAAGAACAGAGGGTTTTGGATGATAAAAAATTACCTAGATGAAGAATTACCCCACTTTTTTCCTCTTCTTCTCCTTCCTTCTTCTCCTTCTCCTTCGTCTCCTTCTTCTCCTTCTCCAAGGGCAGCAATGGGGGCAACAATCCTTGGGAGGGGGCAGCCACCAGGGGGAATAGGGGGGGGTGCGGCTGGGTGTGGGGAAAAGGGGAGGAGGAAGCCCTAGGGTTAATAAGAAAGGGGGAAGGGGGTGCGCCTCCCCCTTGGGCCTTGGCCCAAGGGCGGTTGGCCCACTCCCCAGGCAGCCCAAACTGAAAATTAAAGGTAATTTTTAATATATTTTATTTCTTTTTTCAATGTTCTACAATTTCTTTATTTTTCCCTTCCCGCGATTTGCCGAAAAACCGGCGACTCCGCGATTGTTTTAGAAACTTACGCCGTAGCGACGTTCAGGATATTACAGATTGATTAGTCCCTTAAGCTCCCTGATGCATTGTGGGCTTATAGGACAGCATTCAAAACACCTATTGGAATGTCCTCCTTTACGTTGGTTTATGGTAAAGCTTGTCATCTTCCTGTTGAGCTTGAGCATAGAGCACATTGGGCAATTAGAAAGCTCAACATGGACATGGGTCTAGCAGGAAAACATAGGAAGCTGCAGCTGTGTGAACTTGATGAATTGAGACTTGATGCTTATGAAAGCTCAAGGATTTACAAAGAGAGAGCTAAAAAGATTCATGACCGTCACATTTTGAGGCGTGATTTCCACCCTGGACAGCTTGTCTTAGTTTTTGACTCTAGGTTCCATTTGTTCCCTGGAAAGTTCAAGTCTAGATGGTTTGGGTCTTGTGTAGTCAAGAAAGTGCTTAATAGTGGAGCTTTTGAGGTTGAGAGTTAATCTGGGGGCATTTTCAAGGTTAATGGGCAAAGATTGAAACATTATTTTGTTGGGGAACCATTTCCTGAACTTAATGAGGAGGACAGTGCTGGAGATAAAGTCAGTCCTGACCTTGATCCTCCAATTTCTTTTGAGCCTACAAGATGATCATTTGTTGGTCAAGCTAAGGACCTAAAACAAGCGCTTCTCAGGAGGCAACCTGAGCATTTTTGATTTACTTTAGTTTTCCTCTTTTACTTTATCTTTTGTCGGTTTATCTTTTCCTCTTTTTATTTTTTTCATTTCAGGTACATGCTGAACAATCATCCAAGCATGGCAGGAAGCTTAAGGGATGATGTGATCCTGCTTAATTCAATTTTTGCACCCAGTGACCTGCTTCCAACACTAAATTTCTATTTTTGAGCATATGTTTGATTCAAGCTTGGGGGAAGGGCCTGTTTCTATATGGATGATAGATGTGAAGTTGATGATATATGGCCAGTACAATTCTCATGCTAGATTGTTGATGATTATATGTGATTGTCATGGTTTAATCCAGAATTATCACACTGAAAATTGTTTAAGTGAATTGGGATTGATATCAATCTTTGGATACCCAGTTGGCTTACTCTTGTATGCATTGAAATTTTGTAATGGCTTAGGAATCTTGTGATCTTAAAGTTTTTGATGCATAGCGAGTTACACATGTATCTTTACCATTTGCGGATTGAATTGATTCTAGTTATCACTTCTAGAATGATAATATCCTAGAATTCATGCTTGGGCCTAATACTTTATTTTAGATATTGATACTTTTGCTTGAATGAAAAGTTTGTGAAAGTGGTAGTCTTAACTTGAGCCAATAAGTTTGTGAAACCGGTTAATGATGCTAAATCTAAAAAAAAGATCTATATTTCTGTTTTGGGTTACAAGGTGTGAGTGAGTTGAATAAGTGACCATGTCACATTGGTTCGCAAAAGTTTGAATAAGTGGCAGATTTGCCCAAATGAAGTTTGAGTGTGTGAATAAGTGGCTAACCTGCCCAAGGGATGGAATAAGTGGCACTTGTGCCCATGATGTTTTTATAACCTGTTAAAAAAATCAATCAACAAAAATTAAGGTATCATGGCTCAAGTGTAGGTTTTTTCATAAATTTCATGCGAGCATTAGTCTCTTCATCTAAAATAGTAAAATGCCTTAGTATGATCCTTGGATATGCCTATTCTAGATTGTTATATCTAGTCTCGATGCTTTTCAATCTTGGTTGGATCCATGTAATCAATTAGTGCGATTTGGCACTTGTGAGTAACTTGATTTGGTCAAAAACTCTAGTATCACCTTCATGTATTTGCTGGAATATTTTTCTAATCTTGAACAGCTTGCAAAAAAAATCAGGGCAGATTGTCTTATTTGAATTATTGAGAGCTAGCATTCACTTAGATCTTTCAATTTTGTCTAGCTTCCCGGGTTCAATATCATCATACTATTTGCTTGAGGACAATCAAATGTTTAAGCTTGGGGGTATATGATGAGCATCATATTTGTAGTAAATTTTTTATATCATTATCCTGTTATTAGTAATTCAAACTGCCATAAATTCATGAATTATATAAATTATGCCGTCTATTTGGACTGTTTACATGGTTATGCACTATTCTTGTAGGTCGGCGCGAACCAGGCGCACAATCCACAGAAAATCAGCATTGAAGGAGCTAGGGTTTTCAAATCGCCAAAGAGAAAGGACCAAAATGCAAGTTTACCGGGAAACCCCAGCCGCCTGTGCACTGGAAACCCTAATGCCGCCGCAACTATATAAGCCCCAGCTGCTTCATTCCCACCGCAGGCCGGTCACCACATAAAACCTTAGCCGCACCCTTTGGAGACACCCCCATTTGCTCCTCCCCTTTCCCAAACGCCTCCACCGAAATCGCATTTTCCCATTGCCGTCGTCGGAGACCGGCATAGCCGGCGACGAGCTCCTCCCGCTCAGCTCTTACATCCCCTGGCCTTCTCCACTCCTCCCTGCCGAATCATTCTTCCGCTCAAACCCGTGCCAAACCTTGAACTGTGAGGAAGAAGAAGAAGCCCGGTTCAGATCTTCAACTTCATGGCCGGATCTGCTACCTCTACACCTTCTTCCGCTCAGATCAGCAACCCTAGCGCTCGGATCTGCTACTCCTACCTGCATCCTCTATGGCTCCTTCACCAGATCGGCTACCCCTGCTTGCGTCCACTACAAACTATCTTCTACAGCCGATCAGCTTTAGTTCTGGGTTGTAACATCTCTAATCTTCGATTTAGTATTGTGATGCTTTTCTTAAGATGTTATTGTGACAAATCTGTGATGTGCATGAGGCATTAAGTGGATCTGGCTATTAAGAAACACTTCTGCTATTTTATTTGTGCATTGAGATGTTTATGTGAATCCTGCTTTATGGTTTGGTTTATGAATATTACTCGATGATCTAGCAGTTCTTCACAAGTTGATACCTCTGTTTGTAGGGTTCTTTACTCACTGTGATATAGATATCATCTTTCTTGCTAGAGTAGATCTTTCTATTAGATTAAATATTGTGCATGCAGCTCTGTTAATTTTTGTTAGTAAAAAAAAGTAAAAAAAATATGATTAAGGTCATGCTGTTTTTATGTCTTTTCTAAGTTAGGGTTTACTTCCTTGTTTACTGCAGTAGCAAAGCTTGCATGCCAGATGTCTGTCTTGATCATTATCTGGTAGTTGTTTGTCTGATTGCTTGATGTGAAGGGTTGGGTTAGTAGTTTTAGCTTGTTTCCTCTCGGCAGTCCCCTGCGTTTTCTTTCCTCTGATCCCCTTCTCTCTTTCCCTATAGCTCTTTCCTCTGTCTCGCTAGCACCTCCTTAGATCCCCCTATCTTTCTCTCGGTAGAGAGTTTCCTCCAGACCCTTCTCTTCTCTTCTCTCTTCCCTTCTATTTCTTAGTGTTCTCACCTTAGTTATTTCTCCCATCTTCTCTTTCTCAGAGTTGGTCGTTCCTCAAGAAGTTTTCAGTTGCTCAACTCGTCTGCTGCCCTTTCCATCTCCTAAGCCATCTTCTTTCTCTGTTCCCTCTCTTTCCCCTTAGCTCTTCTTATATTTCTAACTTGCCTTCCTGCCCTTTCTGTCTATCTCACAGTAGAGTTAATTTCTCAGGTTTCTCTCTTCTTTTCTCCTCTCCAGCCCCGACATTCATATTCACAAACATCTTCATCTCATCCTTTCTCCATTTCCCATCTGTTGCATAATTGCTCACTTGGTAGAAGTTCGTCTAGGCTTTTCAGTTAGCCTTTAACTCCCAGTTTTTGCGATTTGGCTTTGGTTAGGTGTTATGTCACTAGTACTCTAGTCCTTGTGGAGAACACGACATCTCACTGCTATCTTTGCGGCAACCCGTACACTTGCGGGTGTGCAGTTTTGCACGATCAATCCTTTGATTTACAATCATGTATCCATAATCAGAGTAGCGCAATTGAAGCATGGAAGGCACGAAAAATTTTCTTTCCCATATTTGAACATCTGGACCGGGTGATGCTTTTTGATATCTTATCTATGTCCTTAGAAAAGTCGTGGACGACTTTTTCTCATGGGAGGATGAATGATATGAAAGACAATATTGCAATGTATATATCTTATGGTTGTTGTTATATTAATTGGTTTGTGTGGAACAACGAGAATGACACAATAAATGATTCATACATATACCATGCATATGTGCTATTCCTTTTATCTGCTACGCCTTCAGATGTTCTTGATATGCTAAGCAAAAGAAGTTTTGATGACAAATATATATACCATACATATACGTAGTATTCTTTGCTTAGTATAATTTCAGGCTACCAAAAGCCGAGGACGGCTTTTCTTGAAGAAGGGAAGGATGATGCGGATACGCACATGCCTAGCACTTTTCGGTCAAATACATTATTTTACTAGAAATAAGTATTGAGCCGCATTAAATATTGTTAGGTGAATTTGTTTCTTAATGAATTTCCTTCTATTCGTGGAAACGATAAACTACCTTATGCCAAATTCTTGTTTATTATTAGGTTTGAATATTATGATGATTCTGGGACCAAAGCAATGGAGAAGTACAAGGAGGTAATCATATTTGTTACCAAGAACAAAAAGCTCAAATCCCATGGGGATGGAAAAGAGAAAGCCAAGCGGCCCATATAGCTGATCAAGGAGGAAAGAAGCACATGCAGTGGGAGAGCAACAGGGGAGAAGCCCAAGAACTTAAAGCCCAAGTTTTGGATAAGATTTTGAAGCCTAATTCGGACCTCCCACATGTACAACCAAATTCAAACTCGGATTCAACTCAGAACTCAATTTGGATTCGGTTCGGAACAGCCCAACAGGCACCTACTAAAACGGCTATAACTTTTACAAACGGAGTCCGATTGATGTGTTCTTGTACTCTATGGAAAGCTCTTGAAGTTACTTTCAGATGGATCTGGTCTCACCTCCAAATTCCCTACGACTCGATCAGAAATAGCAAAACAATTCATGTCACTTTTTTAGTCCGAGTCAAAGTGGGCCTAAGGCATTGTAATCAAGTCCTATTCGGCCTCCAAGTGTTTGGCCGACTCTCCACCCTTTGTATCTCTTTCAAAGACAGTCAGCACCCCTGTAAAATTTAGACCACTTTTGATAATAGAATACTCTTGTTCTTTCTGTTGGCCGAACCAACTTGAGGGAATTGGGAGTTCGCTGAAATAAAGATCGTTCAACCTTTCTGCTGGGAATTGGGAACGCGATAGAACTTCATCGGTGGTCGTGAAGTTCAGCACGTGAGGTTGGGCGAATTATAGAGTGCTAACTCTTGCATTGGCAACGGGAGATCATTACGGTTCTTCGAATCCTCGTGAGTATCCAGATTCTACGTCGAGAAGATCGGGCGACCCGTATCACTTAGGCACCACAGGGTTGGTACCTAGGTCAAACACAATGGATCCCGTTGCATGGACAATCTTTACAAGCAGACAATTGGTTGGAAGGTTTTTTCTCGGGGCCACCTGCCACGATTACACCTCCCGATTATGGCCACACACCCACCGAAGACCCACGGTACGACCTGCGTCGTGAATGACATGAGCCCGACCGCCTGATGTTTCCGACATATCAGATTCACAGGCAGCAGAGATGACCTGGCCAACACATAGGACCTGATTTTTTTGTGCAACCTTCGAATATAGTATACTTGTTTGTAGAAATTGTTACATATAACAAACGGGCTTAAAAAATTATAATTTTTTTGTCGAGGCTCCTTACATAGTCGACTTAATTGTGTAATGTTTAAGGGAAATGAACTAACTGTAGTAGGTGTCACAACATGGACGAGTAGTCTGTTGCATTAGGAGTCACCACTAGGCAGTCTTTTGGCTTGCAAGCACTTTCTCTCTCTCTCTCTAGTTGTACCCTTTTGCACCTTCTCTATGGTTGTACCCCTTTTGTACCCTTTTTGTAATGAAACTATATTAATCTTCATGCTTTTTATTGAATTGCTTCTCTTGTTTACTTGGTTTTCCTGTTGTACCTCTGCCGCATGGTGCGTCAGAAGCGACGTTTTTACCATTTCGGCGTGGCAATTGCCATACGGATTCACAAAACGCAAAAAGTGCAAACAGTCAAAATTATCACGAATAAATAGAACCTAGCTGGCCTGACGCGCCTCCCAACCGCGCCAAAGGCCTGGCACTCGTGGGCCGCGCCATGCGTTCTGGCGCGCTCGTCGGCCACGCTAGGGGGCCAATTCCGTAGAAACAAAGTCTACAAGGCTAGTTTTGCAAATAACTATTTCGAAGCGGCCAAAAACATTTCCGGACACCCCCCATTGTAATTTGTAAGGATGGTATGACGGCGAACCCAAAAGATAATTAGTGCCTTTGATGGAGAAGCCATGATGCTATACGAAGCAAAGTAATCAAGCGATTCAAAGTTATACTAGGTAACGTGCCTTGGAGGAACACTTCGCAGGTCTAAGGTGGTGTTTATTTGAGTATATCAAATCTAAGTTTATGTTTTATTTTTGTATTGTAGTGTTGGTAGCTGTTTAGAGTAATTAAATTTTAAAAAATAAAAGAGGATTATATCACCTTGGATAATATAAAGGAATAAGAAAAAAGACAAAAAACTAAAAAAAGATAGAAAAGATGAAATTAATAAATTAGAAGTTAGAAGTGAGATGTAAGAAGAACTACAGGTGTATAAGAAGAACTAATGAGCAGGTGTAAGAAGAACTGAAAAAGCAAATATACGGTCAGCGTGAGCTCCCAACGCGGATACGCCGGGTCCGGAGTCTAGAAGGAAAGCGCGAGGCAGTTTCAGACTTTCAGTTGGTTTGGTTTGGGAATGCCATGTGGAAGACTGGAACAGTCCACGTCGTCGAGACGATTGCTTTCACGTGGTCTGCCTTCTTCGCTGACGACGTTAACATCATGAGTTTTCCAGGAAAAAAGTCATCATCATGATTTTATTAGGGGAAAAAACGTTAACATCCTGGGGCGTCCATACGCCGGCCATGTACCGGTCTTTGTTCTAATTTCCACGTGGCAATTTCTTAGGGTGTATTTGGTTGCTGAGATAAAGTGGGATGGGATGGAGATAGAATGAGATGATTCCACAAAAAAAGTGGAACCACATAGTCCAGCATCTAAGAAGAATATTCTCTAAATTTGCACAGGCTCATCCCACTTTAGACCATTCCATTCCACCCCATCCCTCAAACCAAACACATGAGTAGGCTTGGTCAAAGGAACCATCCCATTTCATCCCACCCCATCCCAGCAACCAAACACACCCTTACAGTCCCATGCTATCCTCGGTGTCGTTTAGAGGCAAATGCATTTACACCCTCAAAGTCTGTGAAATTACAAAACTGCATTTTAGTTCCTCATCCCGACAACCTCCTTCCATTTTGGGCCATGGTCATGTAGAGATATTTACTTGGCAAAAGTATAGTCAACTGATCAAAATACGATTGAAAACTAGTAACAATCAAAGAACTCAGTAATATCTCTCTGTTTTCTAAATATAAGTGTAAACCGAGCTTTCATGTTACGCTACGCCATCAAATTTATGATAAAGGGTTTGTTCTTTTTAGCTGAAGCTTACGGTTTTTGGCTGCGGTTTGTAACTTTTGAGTTGTTTGTGTGAGAGATTACAGAGTAATTGAAACTCACGTGCGATTTTTACCGATATAAATGAAATTGGTACAGTATGTACTACAATTAACTAGTAAACCATGTCTTAAAAAGATATTTCATTTAAAAGTTAGTTATTTAAAAAATCTGAAAAACATTTTTTAACATCATCTCTTCAACATTTTTCACGTTGGACTGTGTTGGGATTAGTATTCATGTTGGCTTGGGTGAGTTGGGTCCCTCTTGGGCTCAACTGGACTTTAATCACCCATTGGTTAGTGTGGTTTGGGTCGGACTTCTTTTGGGTTGGCTTACTTGGGATTGGGCCAAGTCTTATTGAGCTAGACATGAGCCCAGCTTGGGCTATGTGCTCTTTAAAGTAAAATCCTTATGTAGAATAAAATAAGAAATAAAATTGTATTCTATGTCCTAAATTACTCCCATCGTCTCATTGTATTTGTCCATGGCCTCAATATTATCTATTTCAAAATATTTGTACATTGTGATAATCAAGAGTATAGTTATTGCAATGTTTTCACTCTGTACCCCTACTTAAATGCTTTGGGAGAGATTAAGTTGTCATGGTATATCATTTAATATGACATGCATGATCATTTGCCATTAACTTTTTTTTACATTTAGTGTTTCCTTGATCTGTTCGTACGATGAACTGTTGACAAATGTAGCGAAATAGAGGGAGTAGCATATAAGGGCCTCTTTGGTTTGTAAAAATTTCTTTACTATTATAAAAGAATGAGTTGGTGGTCGTAGGTGCGTTCTCCACTTCACTGCCCCTCCTCAATAAAACTTGCGCCGACTTGTGGGCCTCCTCCCGCTCTCCTCTCTCTGATCTCCCCCACATCACGAAACTTCCGCCCAAGACGCTGCTCCCTCCCCACCCCTGCGCCGCCGCCTCCCACCTCCCACTCCACCCTCGCCCTCGCCTAGAGTCTCCACGCCTCCTCCGCAGAAACCTCTCCACCCTCGCCTCCTCCGTAGAAACTGCTCCCCCCTCGCCTTGGCTGCATCTCCTCTCCGCCCTCGCCTCCTCCTCCCCGCTCCTCCGCTTCGCCGCCGCCTCCTCCTCCCCACCCCACGTTGTCGCCGCCTCCTCCTCCCCCGCTCCTCTGCTCTGCCCTCGCCTCCTCCTCCCTACCCCGTGCTGCCGCCTTCTCCTCCTCCCCTTGCTCCTCTGTTCCGCCCTCGCCTCCTCCTCCCCAACTCCTCCGCTCTGCCCCTCACCTCCTCCTCCCCACTCCGCATTGCCACCACACCACCCTCACCTCCTCCTCCCCACCCATGCTGATGTCGCCTCCTCCTCCCCCCACTCCTCCACTCTGCCCTCGCCTCATCCTCCCCACCCCACGCTGCCGCCACCTCCTCCTCCCCCACTCCTCCGTTCCGCCCTCGCTTCCCCCTTCCCTAGATCTCGTCTCGACATGGGCGTGCGGCGACAAGGGGGCAATGCCCAGTGTTCGGTGATCCGGTGTGGGGCAGTAACTGGCAAGGGGCCAATTGCTCTGCGGTTGTGGCTGCTCTGCTTAGTAAACAGTTCAGGCCGGCCACCGACGTTAGGCTATATGCTGCTATCTGCTATCAGGTATAACCGTATAAGGTAAATTATCTGCTTGTGAAATTTGATGCCACTGATGTGTGATGTGTGTGCCTCTCAGCCTCTGTGTGAAGTGTGATGTCACTGATGTCTGATGTCATGGATTAAGTCTTGTAGTAACTAGCTGTTGCATCTTAAAGTTACAGGTTCTGTCTGTTTTTTATTGCGACTAAGAATGATGATCAGAACAAGTGTCTGCTACGTTTTTGTAGAGCTAATGCATGAGTGCTAGACGTTGGTTAGCAGATATGATGCCAATAATAATTCTTACTGCAGTGGAACAATTATACTTCAGTGCTTCTTTTAGCATAAGAATAGATTTTTCCGATATAAGTTTGTTTGTTCAATCTATTTACTTGTTCTTCCCTCCAGACCATACCATGCCTCTATTCAGAACTTGCTCAAATTCAAGGCACTCGAGGCAGTTCAGCCATAGCGAGGGTCGTGGACTACTTTGCGCCATTGGTGGCATTGCCTTCTGTTTTTTGTGTAGCTTCTTTCATATTTCTTTTCATGCATTATTTGGCTAACAAAACCCACAGGAATATAAGGTTTTCTGTGTACAAATTGGTCTTTTAACTCTGTTAAGGACGGGAAGGATGTCTTCTACATTGTTTACCTATCGTGTTGTTGGTCTAAGAGCACATATTATATATTGAATCATCCCCTTTGTTATGATCGCCAACATAAGCACATATCATTTTTACCTTTCATTGTTTTGTTTGTAAATTACTGGAATTATTGAGTGTATAGTACAATAATTTTGGGTTACTAGAATTAGTGCACTGGAGTTTTGTTCATGAAATTACTGAAGTGTAGTAAGTTTCTCGTTTAATTACTTTGGGTGAAAATTAATAGAAATGAAACATGTAAATGCTTAAATGATAGAAAATATTTAGTTTTCGATAATGGAAATTTGAAATATTACCTAGATTTGTCTTCTGTGTGAAGCTAAAACCAAGAAGCTATTTGATCATAGTTATTTGTTGTAGGAAGTGTTGGACGTAATCTGGATGCTTTGGTGAGTGAAATAAGGAGCAAAGATGTACAAAATGCAAACTCTGAATATTGCGGTTGACGGGGTGGGAATGTATCAACAAAGATCCTCACTTTATTCGATCAGTAAGCATATAGCTATACATCAAGGAGATGACTATGGTTTACTAAGACTTCCAATTTAAAAGTTTTGTGAAATTGATCCACATCAGTGCCGCACTTCCACATAGATGAAACTCAGTCATGGGTAGCATGTTGAGTTTCTTCCCTCCCCCAAATTTTAATCATTCCTTCTTCGTGTGTGGCTTGTTAATGTCACTATCCGAGGTTGAGGCAAGGAGGTGGCACAGCGGTGACTGCAGCGTGCCCGGTGGATGTGGAGGCACTAGCTCTGGCTGATCATGCTTGTGGATCTCATGCTCCTCTACGTGCTCTGTGTCGCCTGGCTTGTTGTGTGCTAGGGATTGAGCTGCACTGTCTGGTTAATAGGTAAAAAACAAAAATAACTTCTCTAATTCACATGATTTATCTATTTTTCACTTTTATTGGTCTTGATGTAGAGTGTTAAGCAAGATAGTTAAGCAGAACAAAGGACTTCTTTACTCAGTCGTCAGTCAGTCATCACTAAGAAGAGAACTTAAAAAGGCTAATAAAGAGTTTTGAAGAATAGTAGACTCTCTCCCTTCTCTCTCCATGATCCTCCATTGATTTCATTGTAAGTGATCCCTGGACCTTTTTTACCTGACAAAGATGCGGCATGTTCCATTTTCAGACAATTGCTTTAGTCTTGTCCAAATATTTTTCCATGCACCATTTACTGGATGTGTGAACTAGAATGCTTCTGATGTTATTCTTGATTCCTTTTGTCTAAAAGTATCTGGGCTTAGGAAGATTGAGTGTTAGTATATGTTGAAACATCGTGTTCTCATATGCACCGAGTTAGTCACTACTACTAATTTTAGTTTTGGTACAACTTGTTAAGGCTTGAAATTATATGTAAGTAGAAACTTACTGGACTTGTTAAGGCTTGAAATTATATGTAAGTAGAAACTTACTGGTGCGAATATGAAGCACGGTGTGGACGTTGAGCTATTATGTATTGACATGTCATGTTTTGCTTGACATGTGTGTGAAAGAAAAATTATAATTATTTATTGTATGGTCTACGTCCATGTCTCACCCTCTTTTGGAATTCCGTTGCAACGCATGGGCATTTTACTGGTTATAGGAAGAATGGAGGATTCCAATTTCTATGGGATTTGCTACTATTCCCCCCTTTGGAATGGAGGATTGGGGCATAGGAAAAATGAAGGAAATTTTCCTTTGCCATTGATTTCATATAAAAACCATAGAAATTGAAACATCCACCTAGATCTTTTTTTTCTTTCCTTTGCGAAGATCGAGGCAAATCAAGCTATGCAGCTACAAGTGACATAATTTGAGCACAACTTGAGAGTATTCTATTTTATACTTTCTTAGCTAAATTTATGTGTTCATAATTTGTGGCTCAGTTCAATGGCGTAGAACAGTGAAGCCCTTAACTAACTAGGGAATGCTACCCAAATTCTATAACTATTTCATAATTTAACAACTTTCCACAAACCACAAGCACACAGTTCTTTAATCGCCCCCAATCTATACCATTTATCCATCCTTGATTTTAAGCGCAATATGTGCCATCAGAGATAACACATAGTGCACAAATTTATTCATAAAGCCATTGCATATATCATTAATGAAATTTAATTTGATTCCAAAATAATGTTCCAGAACTCATAGCATGGCTAAGCAATCTAATCAACCCATGTTAGTAACAAATTAATGACCAACTAATAATAACCATCCTATAGTGACAAAGGATCATGGCATACAAATGGCAAGGTGCACAAGTAGCAATTGAGACAATAACTACCTCTCAGTGTATTTTAATAAAAAGCAATGCAAGATAATTTAAATGCAAAATAATTTTATGAAGCTAAGTTCAATATGATCAAGGTTGCACAACTTGCCTTCAACGAAGTCTTAATCTTGAACTACTTCTCCTTGATCAATGAACGATTTTGATGTGTCGAAATCTACTCTCACAAGAGAAAAATCCAAATAAAAATAAAAAATAGAGAACAAACAAACTCCAAAATTAAATACAATTCAACATAAAATACTCCTTTGATTTTATATGAATTGAGAGACTTGAATGGGCCCAATCGGAGTTCGCCTGAGAGAGAACAGGCTCTTGGAAGTTGAATCGGTTGAGAAAATCAAGAAAAAGAAAAGAAAGAGATTTGAGAGACTGACAAGTGTGACTAGAGAATTTTCTGAAATATTTTGTTGTTATAGAAATTTTTGAAATTCAATCGCGACGGACAAATAGGACCATGTGTTGTAGACATGGTCCACGACAAACTTGATCCACCGAATCATTCAAGACTAGGGTTGATGCAAGCAAACACGTGCGCAAAGCATGCTGAGGTGGCACTGACTCGGCATCCTACATACCATGCCGATGTGGCACACACATGAGCGACAGGTTAGATCAGTGTGCTGATGGGCGGCTACGTAGGACCTATTTTTACGTGGCTTGACACGTGATAGAATGTCATATCCTTATTGTTAGGACCTGTATTTTACGGGAAAGTCTGAACACTAATCTTGGTCAAAGTCACAACAGCTAGATTTGGATATGGCCAAATGAGCTGCCCGGTATAGCTCGGCATGGAGCCAGCTAGACACAACTTATTTAGATATGGCCTAGTTAGCCCAGCTAACTAAGTATGTCATTGTGTCGATTCACAAGCTCAGCCTCAAATCTAGGCACAGCTCAAAGAGGTCACGAGCCATGCTATGCCGGTCCGGGCATGTCAAGCTCAATGGTTCATCGCGGTTGCTCTATTTTGCCTATGTGCGGACATCGGTTGTCGGCAGTAGTAGTGTGGATGAGGATGGTTGGCAACGGCGGTGCAAATGAGGACCAAATCTGGTTGACGGGGAAGACGAGAAATGGATCCTGTCGGTGCTGATGACGGGGAGACTTGGACTTGCTGTCGATGCAGACGAGGACTTCATCTCGCCCCCATTGATGATGCCCGACGTGGCTAAGGATCGGATCTGGCCAACGGCGAACACTGGGACTAGATCCCGATGGTGTCGAAGAGGGCAAGCCCCAGACCTGATCAGTGTTAAGGACATCGAGAGAGAGTAGGCAACAGGAAGGGAGGAGCCGAGGACAAGAGGAGGCAATAGCCGCACGGGGACGACGGGGGCGGCCACACATGGGGGAGGAGGAGGGGTGGGGCAAGAGGGACAGGTCGATGAGGAGGCCACTAGGCATGGTTAAGATAAGAGAGAGGGAGGGGAGGGGCTGCTGGAATGTGCCGTGCTTGACCGGGCATGGTATTGTTCGTGCTATGCTGGGCGGGTCCATCGTACCAAGGTGTCAACTCAAGCATGGCACGGCTGGCTGGATCGGGCTGGTACTACTCATTTACTTATGGGCCATGCTGTATCTAGATCGGATCAATAGTACTATACTTGAGCTAGCACGGTTGAACTGGCCCATTTGGATAATTCTAGATGTGGGCACCAACTAAGGGCCTGTTTGGATTGCCTAAAACTAATTATTAGTTCACTAGTTGGTGGACTAAAAATTAGGTGACTAAACTTTAGGTGACTAAAAATTAGTGAAGTGCTGTTTGGATACATGGACTAAAAGGTGGTGATTTTCATGGGCAAAGACATTTATACCCCTATATTTGTTAGTGTGTTCCATGTGGAGTAGTGGAGAAAGGGTAGCGGGGTATTTTCGTCTTTTGCTGTTTGGTACCATCTTTTAGTCCACAATTAATCCACATTTGCCAACTAATGAACTAATAGCTAGTTGGGGATGAACTAAAAATTAGTTCAGGTATTAGTTCACCTGTTTGGATGGACTAGACCTAAACTTTAAGTGACTAAAAATTAGTCAAGCGATCCAAACAGGGTCTAAACAGGGCTATTTTTGCAATAGGAAGATTTTTGAAAGGGATGCAACTAGAATTTCTCCTCAAACTCCGCCGCGCACGAACTTCAAACTCCGCCGGCCACCACGCGTCCACCCTGTCAATTGCAGCACCAACGTTGCCAGTACCGTTCTAGAAGTGTCTTCCTCGTTCTCTCTCTTCTGGCAGCAGCATGTCGTTTCCGACACATTATTGATTAAGACAAAATTTATTAGAAAAAACTTCAGCAAGGCAGAAGAGAGAAGAGGGGAAGGCAATCCATATCTGGAAAGGCCATTTGAATCCCTGTCTCCAGATAGAAAAGAAAAAAAAGTGGCCTAATTTCTTCCAGCGCAGCGCATCTGGCATCCTCTCCCCTCCTCGCCTCCGAACAATCGCTTTTTAGTTCGTGCCCGACCAGCCTCGTATTCCGTTTTTAATTTTCCTCTCCCTCTCTCTCCCTCCTTTCTTCCTCTGCTGCAAGGAGGGGGGAAAGAGGAGGAGAGCACGCCAACCAGGAGGAGGAGGAACGGGAGTAGTCCGTTGAGGAATCAGTGCTCTCCCCCCACCTCCTTCACGTCGGCGTCGGGGTCACGCGAGCGCCGCCGGCCAGCAGGCATGTCGCCTTTCTATCTTGCTCGCAGTGCTTCCAAGGTGCGTGTGGTCCGGTGGACTGGGTTGCTTGTTCTTGTTACCGTTCGGTTTCTTTCTGTTCCGTGGATGGAGGATTTCCGTGGAGATTTGAGTTGGTTTGGGCGCGGGTTGGTGTGCAGGTGGTCAGGAGGATCTCCTCCGAGACGTCAGTCGAGCTCAAGATTCTATCCGAGAAATGGCGGCTCCTCCTCGCGGGCCTCGTCTTCCAAGTATCATCCGATGAATTTCTTTGTTCTTCACTGTTACTCTATTAGGGGTTGATAAATTATCAAGATCGCAAATTTTCTCCATCTGGACGTCAAGTGAGCTCAAGAATTACTGCTCATAAACGTTGAAATTTAGAAAATTCAGCTCTCTCTCCTCTCCTTACTTTGATTGTAATCGTTGAAATTTCGAAATTGGAGGTGGTGGATATACTAGGGCATGATTTTAGGACGATCCACTCGGGCATGTTATTGGTATTGCAACTATTGCTTGATTCAACTATCGAAACAAGCAACACTAATTTGACCTTTTTCGTACAAACAGTACATTCATGGTTTGGCAGCTCGAGGGGTCCATTATTTGCACCGGCCAGGGCCTACCCTTCAAGATCTTGGCTTCATGATTCTTCCCGTATGTACAATGATAGTCCACTTTCTAATTGCTTTGCAGATTATTTGAGAGAAAAAATGTGTAGTTCTGGAAATGCTTTCTTATTTTGTTTTGGTTATGCTGAACTTCTTCTAGGAACTTGGAAAAGAAAAGGGTTACATCAGTGAGACCTTGTTTACATTCGTCTTCCTCTCCTTTGTGTTGGTAAATTTCTTTATTAGTATTTCATTTGATTTATCCTGTTCTTTCTAATCGCTATTGGACTTATTTTCTTTACATTTTCATTTGTATATGCTTGGAAACCTAATGATAAAACAATGCGAAATCGAGTTGTTTATATGAAGCTAGAAGTACACTTTATTTCTTTGCCTGTGATATCTAAATAACCGCATACAAGTGCCATGTTTCCTATGCAAAGTACATGAATTTCCTCTTTCTTGTAGTTTTTTTCTGAACAGGATGATGCTCCTAGATATAAGTTTAGCTTTGATAATTGTAACAGAAACCTATTTACCTTACAGTGGACATTTCATCCTTTCATCCTTCAAGCCAAGCGCTTCTACACTGTTCTTATTTGGCGCAGGGTGCTCGCCTTCTTATGTGTAAGTGTTTCAACTCCCAATTTTTCTTAATTTTGTTGTAAGTAATATGCTGGTATCTTTCGTTTGTGCTGTACAACTTTATTGGGAATAGCGTATTTTTATGTTTTGTGTTTCTTCAGGCTTCTCAATTCTTACGGATAGTCACATTCTATTCCACACAACTTCCAGGACCTAACTATCATTGCCGTGAGGTAAGGTGGCTTGTTAGGGCTGTAACTTCTGTTCATAATGGCATTCTTTGAAGTTTGTTACTCTGCATTATGTTTTTATAAACACTTTCATTTATCCAAATAGGGTTCACCTCTTGCGAGACTACCACCACCCCAAACTGTTGCAGAGGTGCTTCTTATTAATTGTAAGAGGCCACTTCTACATTCTTTAACTCATCAATTTGAACTGCTACTCATTTTTTATGTACGAATATCCTAAGTATGTTGTATTACTTGACTGCAGTTCCAAGAGGAGTAATTTACGGATGTGGTGACTTGATATTTTCATCCCACATGATTTTCAGTCTAGTCTTTGTCATAACATATCAGAAATATGGAAGTACAAGGTGAGGTTTGACATCGAGGTGTTCATTGTTATTGCTACTATTATTATCTTAACTTCAGCCCATGTATTAAATATTACACTCATAAGTTGCCTAATTATATATTTTAAATTCATGTCAGATTTATTAAGATGCTTGCATGGTGCATAGCTGTTGCTCAGAGTCTTCTTATAATAGCTTCTCACAAGCATTACAGTGTTGATGTTGTTGTCGCATGGTGGGTAAATATTTCACAGTCGTTGCTGTGTCTGCCATACATCTGTTTCTCCTTATTGATGTGTCTTTCCTATACAGGTATACTGTGAATTTGGCGGTTTTCTTTGTGGACAAGAAGCTTACAGGTAAGAAAGAATCTCTTGCCATTTTTTATGATATTTTTTCCAAATTGGTTTCATTATTATCATTAAATTTTTGTGTGTAGAACTTCCTGATCGATCAGCAGGATCAGTATCAGTTCTACCTGTGAGTGTGCAGGATAAAGACATCAAGTTGAAACAAGAGAACACTGGGCTGCTGCATGGTAACAGTGTTGATGCTCTGATCGGGTATGAGGCATCACAATAGTAATCTTTTGTTACAACAGGATAGAAGGTTCCCTTGAATTTGTTGGAAATTCAAATGCTGCACAAACTCTGGAACTGAGGAATATCCTTGTGTTGTGTGCAGAGACCAGGAACGCAAATGAATGGAAAGCACCTTGAGAATGGGAACCATCTTGATACTGAAACAACAAAAACATGACTATAAATGCTGATATTTTTTTGCTAGTCGAAAGACATCCCAGTACTTGGGAAGACATCTACACGCTTTGGTGCCTGGCACCATAACGGCTTCAGGTCCTAGCTTTGAAAGAAACAGTTAGGCGCCTTATTGATTCTAGCCTGCGGAAGTTTTGTTCCTACACTGTCGCTGTGTTGTCTCATTTTAACTACTCTTTCTGATATTTTGGGTTTCTCTGATTTTTCAACATGTAATTTAGATTATTCGTTTATACAAAGTTGTATAGTTTGCACAGCACTGAGATTCTTTGCCATGTGTAATCACCTAGAAGATCTGAGTTTGCCCTGGCCAATACCTACCCCTGAAAATGAAGGTCATATGATTCATTTGATTCGTTGGCTTCTCTCTGGCCGCCTTTTCGCCCTTTTCACGGACATAATTTGAGTCATCCTTTTACATTGAATATTCACCGTTTTAAACTCCCATGTTTCCACAGATTATACACTTCAACTCTCTGGTCAATGGAAGGTTCTGATTCGGTACGTTAGTGGTGTTGGCATGGAAGTCTAGCAGGAGTGGGACTAGTTAAAATTGCACAAGTGCTTCCGTTGATAAATGCCGTTCCTTGTATGCATAAAATCTAGAATGACAGTGGTGGCTTCGTACAAATACGACGGATAGAACCAGAGGTTTTGTCAGAATTTTTAGTGAATTTAGCACTGTTTGGTTACGATATTTACAAAAATAGTAGTATGCGTATCGTATTTATAAAAGTGGCACTTTTGCCGTTTGGTGGGCAGGCTGGGCGCGGGGGCAGTCGGTGGCGTCTGCTGCCCGCCAGCAAACGATAGGCTGCCTGAAGTGCTGCTCGTGACAATGGGTCCTCAATCTACGGGGTGAGCGCACCGAGTTCACTTTTCGCTCGGCCATAATTATGAATCTCTCACAGTTTGTCATTGCTCATCTCAGTCCTCATCGCAGAAGCTCATTCTCACAGTTGTCGCTGAAAATTAAGAGTGCGTAGCTAATTATTTTGAGAAGTCAGTGCATAGCTCATTATGGACACGACAGTGCTGATTGCTTCTCCTGAAAGATAGGTGATTTTTCATGACATGCTTTCGGCATTATTTTCGTAGTCCTAGTCATAATTACTGTTATTTAATTAGTCATAATTAATATAGTTTGTATTATGAAGTAAGTTTTACTATCATTAATAATCTTCGCACTAATATTTGGTTTGTCCTACATATTGGAAGGTATGGCTTTACCGGAGCTTCTTGAACAGTTGTACGATGAGAAACACCGTTACCACTCATGGATGACGAATGACGCGGCTGGCTCTTCACCCTTCAAGCTGCGGAGGAGGGGGGAGGAAGGGATCTATGGGCGCTGGATAAACGCTACGTTCCAACCCTGCGGGCCATAGGCTTATTGCCCTTTGCAAGGCCGTCTCCTCACCGGGCGGCAGGCTGCCTACTATCTGCTGATGGTGCGGCAGGTGATGTGACCACGCCACAAACACATACGACAATAGCGCCCAATATCAAGATTGAACTAAAGGTGAATTCGTTTCTTCAGCCTTCGTATGTTAGTAAGAATAGACCGCTACCTAATGCACGAGCCGGCCGTAATCATCAAAATAATTCACGTAGATTTCTGAGTCCGAGTCAAAGGGTGCTGCGCCACCTCCACTTGGGCCCATGGGCCTTGTAACCCTAGGGTGTACCCTTTGGGACGCCTCCTGGTTGTTTTCACTATATAGGAGCCGCCGCCTCCGTTTCTAGGACTTAGGTTTTGTTTAGATCAGTTTAGCCCCTTGTGCAAACTCCACGTTCTCTTGTGTCGGCTAGACCAACAGATTCGTGTTACGAACCTCAACTATCCTTGTGCGACTTTTATATCTAGCAAGTTTCAGGTTGCTCACTATCCTTGTTCTTGCGTGTTCTTGGTTGCATGCAGGAATAGACCTTCGTGGTCAGGTCAACCGTGTTCTTGCACGGTTGATAACATCTTGGGGTTGGTTCAGCGATTGCTAAAGCGCACGTGACGTCTCGTGCGGTTGTAGTCGGATCGCAAGAGTCATCTCCACCGAAATCGATAGTTATCATCCTATCGAAGATCGGGACCCCATCGCCTCATCGGTTGGTATCGAGCTTGATTGACCGGTAGGAATTTCTTGTATCCCTAGTTAGTAGATTGGTTTTTTATTTCCTATAGTCCAGAAAAAATTGCCCCACAAAAAGAGTTAATTCCCGTTGTCCAAACCCTGTTGCGCCTTTCAATCGATGATGTGACCACGCCACAAACACACGACAATAGCGCCCAATATCAAGATTGAACTAAAGGTGAATTCATTTCTTCAGCCTTCGTATGTTAGTAAGAATAGACCGCTACCTAATGCAAGTGATTTAATTATGCTTAGGAACTTGGGAAAGGATGAAGGAAAGGGACATGGAGTCCTGGACATGCATGGAAGGAATAACGGAGGTCACCACGTCACTTTGGGACCAAGTCAAGCACGAATTCGAGTTGGACACGTTTTGGAATCAGACTCGGACTGCTGTGATGGTACCAAGTTCAAACGGGGATAACTTCCTCATACAGACTCCGTTTGGGACGTTCTTGTACTTCATGGAAAGCTTATTAAGTCTACTTTCCAACGGATTCAACCTCATCTTCAAATTCTATCCGAGCCGGCCGCAATCGTTAAAAGAGTCCACGTTGGTCACGTACTGGAATCGGATTCGGACTGCTGCAATGGTGCAAGTTTAAACGGACATAACTTCCTCATACGGACTCCGTTTGGGACGTTCTTGTACTTCATGGAAAGCTTATCAAGTCTACTTTCCAATGGATCCAACCTCATCTTAAAATTCCATCCGAGCCGGCCGTAATCATCAAAATAATTCACGTAGGTTTCTGAGTCCGAGTCAAAGGGTGCTGCGCCACCTCCACTTGGGCCCATGGGCCTTGTAACCTAGGGTGTACCCTTTGGGACGCCTCCCTGGTTGTTTTCACTATATAGGAGCCGCCGTCTCCGTTTCTAGGACTTAGGTTTTGTTTAGATCAGTTTAGCCCTTGTGCAAACTCCACGTTCTCTTGTGTCGGCTAGACCAACAGATTCGTGTTACAGAACCTCAACTATCCTTGTGCGACTTTTATATCTAGCAAGTTTCAGGTTGCTCACTATCCTTGTTCTTGCGTGTTCTTCGGTTGCATGCAGGAATAGACCTTAGTGGTCAGGTCAACCGTGTTCTTGGCGCGGTTGATAACATCTTGGGGTTGGTTCAGCGATTGCTAAGGCGCACGTGACATCTCGTCGGTTGTAGTCGGATCGCAAGAGTCATCTCCACCGAAATCGATAGTTATCATCCTATCGGAAGATCGGGACCCCATCGCCTCATCGGTTGGTATCGAGCTTCAGTTGACCGGTAGGAATTCTTTGTATCCCTAGTTAGTAGATTGATTTTTATTTCCCATAGTCCAGAAAAATTGCCCCACAAAAGAGTTAATTTCCATGGTCCAAACCCCGTTGTGCCTTTCAATCTATTAGTTTTGGTTTGCTAAATTGAATTTGTGTCCGTTTTAGTTTTGTCTAGTTGCTGGTCATATCTTTGTTCCTATAAAAATCCAAACAAAAAAATTCCCCACCCCAAACCCTAATTCCAATTTCGGCTGATTTTTCCTTTCTCTGCAGCCGCCACCAAAAAGCCATAACTTTTGATTCTGAGATTATTTTTGAGTGAGACCACCGCCATTAGATTCAAAACTTCATCGTCTATCTATCTGTAAAATTTCACGTCATTCCAGCAAGGCAGTTAAGAGATATCTGCGGTGCAAATTCACCTAAAAATCCAGATTGAATCTGCAACAGCCGGCACTTGTGAATTTTGTGCGAATTTGTCGGTCGGTTTCCAGAACTTGGCCCCAAAACAAAAGTTGTAGAAAAAGCCGTCAGGAAACGGAGAAAAAAAGAATCATTGAAAAAAAGGCAACTGACAAAAAGTTACGGCCGAAATATCAACTTGCTGTCTAGTGGACAGAAATCTTCAGTTTCCAAGTTTTGGGTCAATCCTTGTGCCCTTCAATTCCAGATTGCATTCAATTGAATTATCTTGTATTTACCACTCCTATACATTACCATACACATATTTTAGCCTTCTTCCATCCTTGGTTAATCAGCAACATAGGCTAAGTGCTAGATCTGAACTATAATTCAATTCTGTGCAATTTCTGAAATTAATTGATTGTTTTCCTTTGCTACAAAATACATAGCCTATCAAGCTCCACTTTTCTACTAACCGAACAGGTCTCGCCGTGCCTTGCAATCGCTTTACTCATCACTTGAGTTAGATTTATCACGAACCGACCACCGGTTGCACCACCTGTTTGTTTTGGTAAGAACTTGTAAGAATTTGGTAAGAGCTTGAGAGATGCGTGACTTGATTTGAGCCTCCATAACCTAGTAGTTGATAGGAACATTTACTTGTGATTTGTTTCCTTGTTTTCTACTAACAATGACAGGCTTGAGAAAATTGGTAGATTATGATGTCATCGCGGGCAGATTTGAACTTGAAGGGAAACAATTACGGTATATATCTTGCCACTCACCGCTGAGAGTACGTCGTCGGACTACTTCTTGTGGGTTACTATGATGGATAGCTACTTTGAAAGACAAGATCTTGATCCTTATGAGAAGATGAGCTTGGCAAGGGCGGCGCTGATTGGTGATGTTCAACATTGGTGGTCAAATCTCGAGTTCCACTATATATACACATGGGAGGAGATGAAAAGAAATTGCGACATCGTTTGTACCTCCAGCACCCACGGTCACAAGCGAGGTGGAACCTGAGGTAATTGAAAATGTTGATATTGTTTTGGTTCCTACTCCATCTCTGATACCACCGAGATACTTGAAGAGGTGAAGGATGATCTGGTGCATCTTATGCCATTAGAGGAGAAGTTTGAGGTACCTACACTATCGATGAGGACGATAATGACAAAGGTACTGATTTGGTGCTACAACAAGACATAGATCAACCTTGTGAGTATATACCTGCTGTAGTGCAATCTTTTGATATTCCTTGTGTTGACTTGAGCAGACCATGTGCTGATCTAAATGCTCATAATTTTGCACATGTCGAATTAATTACACATAAGGAAGTATTTGATAGAATATCTCCCGCGATGCATTGTGCTATATCATGCTTAATGAGTCCGTTAGTTTGGATTGTGCTATGGAGAAAGTTTCTGAACTTGCATGTTCGAAATTCTTGTTTAGCGCCTACACCCCAGGTATAAGTTTAATTTGATTGGAGATTATGGTGTAGACAATCAATTTTTGTATATCGAATATGCATAACTTGTGATCACATGGATGAATTGAAGCTTGCTGTTTTAGACAACAATTCTTGTGTGTTGAATCTTGTTCAATATGAGAGGGAAGTAAAATTTAGTATGCATCCAATGCCTATGTGTTCATCTCTTTTTGCATCATCTAGTATGGACAATCTGAATAAAGATGATGAATTATGGAAGAACACACAAATCTCTTCACCCTTCTTTGGATAAATTTGCTATTGCTCCATTGGGATATGATTATATGGATGAACTATGCTTAATTCCAAAAGTTATAGCTTTGCCCATATGTGCCACCACTTCAAGTTTACAACTTCAGATATTTCAATTGCATAAATGCTTCACTTACATTTGCAAATCTAGTTGCAATAATTGCTGTGTGAGAAATTTTAATTTGGTCATTGACATATATGATTACTTTTGGGTTAATAATACAATGAGCTTTTATGATTCCTGCTGTGTTATAGCATTAATTGTGCAACAACGAAGAACCGTTAAAGCGGATGACATATACATATACCATGCATACACCTTGTCTTCTTTGTTACCATACTTTCAGTTTATCAAAAGCAAGACGGCTTTGTTTTCAAGAAGGGAGGATGATGAGGACATGACCCTATGGATACAACCATATTTGCTATGCTTGTTGTCCTAATTACAAGAGTTCCTACGCACGCTTAAATTATAAGGTGAGCTCGTTTCAAAGAGGTTTCACTTTGTTTGACAAAGAACTTATGATATTGCATAATGAGACTTTGTTGCGTTTGTTATTATGTATCGACATTTATGATGAAGATCATGCAATACGTGAGGCTACATATGCTAAAACCGAGGACGGTTTTCTATCAAGAAGGAGGATGATGTGACCACGCCACAAACACATACGACAATAGCGCCCAATATCAAGATTGAACTAAAGGTGAATTCGTTTCTTCAGCCTTCAGATGTTAGTAAGAATAGACCGCTACCTAATGCAAGTGATTTAATTGTGCTTAGGAACTTGGAAAAGGATGAAGGAAAGGGACATGGAGTCCTGGACATGCATGGAAGGAATAACGGAGGTCACCACGTCACTTTGGGACCAAGTCAAGCACGAATTCGAGTTGGACACGTTTTGGAATCAGACTCGGACTGCTGTGATGGTACCAAGTTCAAATGGGGATAACTTCCTCATACAGACTCCGTTTGGGACGTTCTTGTACTTCATGGAAAGCTTATTAAGTCTACTTTCCAACGGATTCAACCTCATCTTCAAATTCTATCCGAGCCGGCAGCAATCGTCAAAAGAGTCCACGTTGGTCACGTACTGGAATCGGATTCGGACTGCTGCAATGGTGCAAGTTTAAACGGACATAACTTCCTCATACGGACTCCGTTTGGGACGTTCTTGTACTTCATGGAAAGCTTATCAAGTCTACTTTCCAATGGATCCAACCTCATCTTCAAATTCCATCCGAGCCGGCCGTAATCATCAAAATAATTCATGTAGGTTTCTGAGTCCGAGTCAAAAGGGTGCTGCGCCACCTCCACTTGGGCCCATGGGCCTTGTAACCCTAGGGTGTACCCTTTGGGACGCCTCCCCTGGTTGTTTTCACTATATAGGAGCCGCCGCCTCTGTTTCTAGGACTTAGGTTTTGTTTAGATCAGTTTAGCCCCTTGTGCAAACTCCACGTTCTCTTGTGTCGGCTAGACCAACAGATTCGTGTTACAGAACCTCAACTATCCTTGTGCGACTTTTATATCTAGCAAGTTTCAGGTTGCTCACTATCCTTGTTCTTGCGTGTTCTTGGTTGCATGCAGGAATAGACCCGTGGTCAGGTCAACCGTGTTCTTGGCACGGTTGATAACATCTTGGGGTTGGTTCAGCGATTGCTAAGGCGCACGTGACGTCTCGTACGGTTGTAGTCGGATCGCAAGAGTCATCTCCACCGAAATCGATAGTTATCATCCTATCGGAAGATCGGGACCCCATCGCCTCATCAGCAGGTACCTACCGCCAACGGTCCCCCCCACATGTGCCTTACCGGCGCTGCCGCCCGCCCACAGATGGCAAAAGTGATATTTCTGCAAATACGATGCGCTTACTACTAATTTTGTAAATACCATCGCTAACAGTGCCAAATCCGCTAAAAAGTCTGTGCTTTGCTAGTTTGTCTGCCTAATTTATGGCCATGCCGCGTTGCCTAAGTTTCCTTTGTATGATGTATGTTTGTTCAATGCATATTGACCCCTCTAGCTTAATGCATGCAATGCAGCATTTGAATAGTTCACTCAAAAAATAGCAACCTCAATGACACGCACACCATTCAGTTACCTGCTTTACGAGATTGAACATAACCACAAACTATATGCTACAAGCTTCTCTATGCATACATACTGGTAGAAGGTGCCTCGTGGTACCCACATGGAGTGTTGCAGTAGGGGGCACCTCGGACGTGGCTAGCCATCGTTGTAGTGGCACGC
This sequence comes from Dendrocalamus sinicus, assembly GCA_036346575.1. Taxonomy (NCBI): domain Eukaryota; kingdom Viridiplantae; phylum Streptophyta; class Magnoliopsida; order Poales; family Poaceae; genus Dendrocalamus; species Dendrocalamus sinicus. The sequence goes on from JAYEVI010000286.1 coordinate 223,953, forward strand.
ACACATGCAGGTAGGGTTTGCGCAATAGCATGTGGGATCGTACGAATTTTCTATGTTGATGACCTCCTCATTGCCCCTCTCGCGCTGCTCCTATTTGCCGGAGGTTACCATTCTCCTCATTGAGACTGTCAATCCACGACTCCATTTCTAAGATTCAATCTGCGCCTCCATCTCTAAGATTTGCTCCCACAGTTTATCCACGTACCTCACAACATAGTGTTCATGGGGAGAATCGATCCAGCAGACGAAGTCGCTGTTGTAGGGGTGGCCCCCACCTAAGCCCAGCAGGCCTGTTAGGGGAATGTAAGGCCCGAAATGGGACATGTATAATGACATGAGTACCCCTGAGGGGAATACTCATATGTAAGGGTATAGTTGTAAAAGCACCCCCCATGTGGATGTATATATACAACATAGGCCATGGGGAGAAATCCTAAGCCATTATTCACCTAACTCTCCACTACCATACTCTCTCTCTCTCTCTCTGTTTGATGCGCAACCACAACGATTGGCGCCCGTCGTGGGGAGGACAAGAGCAAGCCTCGGATCCGAAGGAGGATGGCACCAAAGAAAGCTTCACCATCGGCGCGAAGAAGAAGAAGGCGGAGCGGCGAAATCTCGCGTCAATACCAGGGCTTCGGCTCTAGCAGCTGCAGGTACGGTGGCGATGCGGTGGGACGACTGTGAGCACCGGAGTTCACGACGCGACGCCCAACCCCGCCACCACCGTGACGAACAACCCCGCCACCAGCGACACGACGCCCAACCCCGCCACCGCCGCGACGAACAACCCCGCCACCAGCGACATGATGCCCAACCCCGCCACCGCCACGACGAACGACCCCGCCACTGTCGCCACGCCGCCAGACCCCGCCACCATCTCCTCGACGACCAACCCCGGTGGTGGTAACCCAGGCATGTCCACTTTCCCACCCGGCGCAGGAGCGGTGAACGGTCCCGGCGACGATGTGGACCTCGTCACCAGCTCCAGGGTCCTCCAGGACAACGCGGCGGGCAGCCCGGGCGCGCAGGCCGTGGTCACCGCCGTCGATCGCGCCCGCCGGCGCACCGCGGCCCGGCCACGTCGCGATGGAGACCGCCACGTTGGCGGCCTCGGCGCGTTGCGGGCCGGCAGGACCTCCGCGAGCCATGCGAGACATGCAAGAGGCCCGAGCCAACACGCCCCGGCGGTGGCATCGGAACCCGCACGGAGAGGCGGATAGCGCGACACCCACGTCTAGTCGCGTCCCATTACGATCGTGGGCCGAGTCTCGCTCTCCGCGAACTGCAGCAGCGGCATGGCTCGAGACTTCAAGTTCCGGCGTCATCGAGGCGTACAAGGGCGACTCCGACCCGCGAGAATTCGTGTGCGTGTATGAGACCGCTATCGAAGCCGCTGGCGGAGATGACACCACGAAGGCAAAAGGACTCCCTCTCGCGTTACAAGGGGTGGCGATGTCCTGGTTCTTCACCATCGAACCACAGTCCATCTACGCGTGGGAACAGATCCGCGATCGACTCTACAACAACTTCTAGGGAAACTACGTCAAGCGTGTCAATGCAGACCAGCTCTTCGCAGTCAAGTAAAAACCTGAGGAGAGGCTCCGGAATTACTTCAATGCTTCGTGAAAGTACGTTGCCAGGTCAAGGACGTCAACGAAACAACCGTCATCAACGCAGCGATACAAGGCCTCCGCCCGGGACCGATGGCGAGTACAGCGCGTGCAAGCCCATTAAGGCGGTCGCGGCTCTTCGACAAGATGGAAGAAATGCGCGAGCGGAAGAGGACACGCGGCGGTGACACGGCGATGACTCCGACACCAACAAGGCGGAAGGCTCGGCAAAGCGAAGCCTCGCGAAGCGGGACTCCTCGAAAGGCAAGCATAGCGAGGAAGCGATCGGCGCCTCCGACGCAAAGATTCCCAACACAATGACTCATCGGACGATAGGCCC